>JACXGI010003968.1:0-57682 GCA_016801175.1 Esox masquinongy
CCTCAAGGCTCGGTTCTGGGCCCATTATTGTTCTCACTATATATGCTGCCTCTGGGTGATGTAATCCGGAATCACAATGTCAATTTTCACTGTTATGCTGATGACACAGTTATATATTTCAATGAAGCATGGAGAAGCCCCAAAATTAGCTACTTTGGAAGCATGCGTTTCAGATATTAGGAAGTGGATGACAGAGAACCTCTTGCTTTTAAACTCAAGAAAAACAGAAATGCTCATTTTAGGACCCAAGAAACAATGAGCTTTGTTGGCAGATCTCACTGTGAACCTCGACGGCTGCATGGTCGTATCCCAAAAAACTGTAAGAAACCTCGGCATTACCCTTGACCCTGAACTCTCCTTTGATGAACATATAAAATATGTCTCAAGAGTTGCTTATTTTCATCTTCGAAACATTGCAAAAATCAGAAACTTTCTATCAAAAACTGATGCAGAAAAACTAATCCATGCTTTTGTTACTTTTAGATTACTGCAATGCTCTTCTTTCCGGTTACCCTGATAAATCAATAAATAAACTTCAGTTAGTGCTGCACACGGCTGTGTGACCTTCAAGTTCTGACATGATTTATCTTTGTCTCATTTTTTACATCACAAGAACCTGGCATTTTAACAGGGGTGTGTAGACTTTTTATACCCACTGTAACTGCATGATCTGCACAATACATGATGCACACAACATGACCGGTGAGTTATTGCAATGAATTTTAGACACATCAAATAAGTCAGTCATTAGTCGCATAAAGTTGCTTGTGCACCCACAGGTCAATACCAGTAAGAAATTAAATCTACTTTCACCCCTGGTTATTATGCTCATCATTCCAAAGGATATTTTTCTTCAGTCCTTCAGACGGCAAGTCATATGCCTTTTAGTCAGCTTTTAGTCGGCTTCCACTCTACTTTAAAGCAGAGGTGATCGGGTACCATTAGGCAAGGTAGGCAGACACCTCTGGCCCCAGAAGGCTTAGGGCCCCGTGAAAATTCAAACTGAAATACGATTAAAAAAATATATAATTATACATTTTTTGTAATTATTTTTTGTCTTAAAATCAGATTGTGTTTAATCGTTGTGACACAATCAGTTTGTGTCACAACGATTAAATAAAAATCATGCCTTCTAATACATTATTTGTTTCAGACCGAACCCCCCTCTCTTACTCAAATGGTCTGTCCCATATTGTTTCTCAACGAAGCGGCCTGAAAACCTTTAGGTAGCGTACTCAGTCAGCCAAGGCCTGCTACACTACAGAAGAGCTGGAGAGAAACGTTTTTTAAAATATGAAACGCTCGTGTGTGAGTGTGACAGAAAAAAGAAGGAAGGAGAAAAAAGGCGTGGGCGTCCATAACAGTTGTAGTTTTGTGGCTGCGGCTACTACTTGTGTAATAAATGTGAATAGCGGCTATGGCTATTACTGAATATGACTGTTTGACAGTCACGTAAGAAAGTGCTATCCCTGAACAGGACGATCACAAATGGCAACCAGACTGAGGTGACATTGATTCAATTCCATCATCTCGTTCTTCTAACATCACACACGTTGATTATAATGATGAAAATTTTGATTATGATGGTGATAGCGACAGTGCTACTGATCACAAATTAGCGATGTTAACATCTTGGCTCCCCAAGAAAGACCTAACAGTGTAGTGACAGAATATAATGTCTGTTCCAGGTATATGTGGCCCTCCCAGCTGACAGATAAGGAAAGGTGCACGATAGTGAGAAAAGGAAAGTATACGAATGCACTTGATCATGATTAAGAAACTGTACACTTGAACAAAATGGCTAAATGCTTTGTGCTTCACTGTAGTTGTAGCTTATAAGGCAGTATGTACCCTTCAGATAATTATTCTTAAACTAACTGATTTACTCTACTGAAAAGGGCAGCAATACAAGTGTCTTTGGAGGTGGCAGTTCCATTCAACAAGAAAGAGGGTATGTTCAAAATGTTGCTGGTATGGCTTTGATAAAGACAATAATGTAAAAATTGGCCTAGGGCCCCCAAATCACTAAAACCTTATCAAAGTCTTGATTTATGGAGTGCTGCAGAGATGTTTGTCCTTTTATCAGGTTCTCCCATCTCTCAAGATAAACTCTGCACCTCTGTCAGAGTGGCCACTGGGTTCATGGTCAACTTCCTGACCATGGCTCTTCTTGCCCAGTTACATAGTTTAGCCACTGTCAGAGGCGGATCAGACTGCCAACCATATTGGGCTGACTTAAGGATTTCCGTCCCCACGATCTGTGTTATACATTTACGCTCTGAATGCTGAGGATGCAACAACCTGCAATGGAAAAATGTACATGGCTAGATAGCTGGAGTTGTTTGATGTTATACAACATGTTGTTAAGGTAGTTAGCCAAGGGCTTATTTACGTTATGGGAGAGGAAGAAAAATATGCTAGATAGACTTATTTTAGTTGGCATAATCATTTCCATAGTGTTTGAGTTTACACAAACATTTTAGAGAAGTACTACACGCGGAAAATTGAACGATATGCATGGCTTATCATGTCCTAAAGACATTATGGACAGTCGTTTCTCTTTGCTTATTTGAGCTGTTCTTGCCATAATATGTACTTCCACAATACAGACATAATGATGGTCCTCTGTATACCAATCCTACCTTGTCATAACACAACTGATTACCTCAAATGCATTAAAAGGAAACAAATTCCACAAATTAAATTTTATCAAGGCACACCTTTTAAGTTAGATGCATTCAAGGTTACAACCTCATGAAAGTGGTTGACAGAATGCAAAGAGTGTGCATAAAGGCTACTTTGAAGAATCTACAATATGAATTGTATTTGATCTGTTTAATACTTTTTTGGTTATTACATGATTCCATGTTTTATTTCATAGTTCTGATGTCTTCACAATTATTCTAGAATGTGGAATAATGTAAAAGTAAATAAATACCTTTGAATCAGGTATTTCAAACTTTTGACTGGTATTGTATGTATTTCATCAATTATAAATGATTCCATAACAATAAAGGGGTTGGAATACTTTCCGAAGGCACTGTATATCTGATGTGTGTAGCTCTGTGCCATACATCATACAAATTAATTAATGTGACAACTACAGATCTCAGAACATGGGTCATTTTGCCTCTCACTTTAATCGGAAAGGTTCAAACAATTAAGATGAATATTTTACCCACATATTTTACCCAGACTGCTATTTCCATTGTAGACACTACCTGATCTGATCCCAAATTCTAATGTTCATCTCTTATCTTAACCCTCCTGTTGTGTTAGTTTCATGTTAATTAATTCTGTGTTCCAAAATGACCGCCCCATTTTAGCTGATTATATGTCCATCAACTAACTTATCAATGTTCAAAGTTCTCGTGAACATTACACATTTTGAACTTCAATTTGCTATTTATGGCTTATAGGCCACATTGACATGGGCTATTACAACTCATATTTGTGTAAAAGCACAATGTATGGATTATTTTGAATACAACAAATACTCTGATGAAACACATTGTACTACTAATCACTCACTACTTTCTGTCAAAGTTTAACAAGGACATTTGTTTGGAAACCATTTCAATTTTTTTAAATAGTGGCACAAAATGACATCTGTTGTGTTCCTGAAAATATTCGCAATCTGTTAATCAATGGTGGTTACATTTTGTGTTCTCATGCACATGCTGGATAATACGTGATGATTGCTGCATGTGCCGTGCAAATGTATGCAATGCATTAATGGCACAATGCTCATTTTGACATTTCTTGATGAATGCAGATAGCACCTCTTCCTTTTGTTTCTTCTGTCTTTGGCGGCCATAGATCTTGCTTCTGGCTCTTGTATGTCTCTCACCAATCCAGCATTGACTCCATATTGTTCACAAATTCAGGGAGCATTTCATCAAACAAAAACATGTCATATTTTTATGGTGCAGATAAAACAATCTGGTAATAGAAAAAAAGTACATGAGACTTGAAAGATAAAAAGTAACATACCTTATCAAGGTTGTCAACAGCCCCCTTTCTTCCTGTTTTAATACAGGACAGCATTGGTCTTCATGTCCTCCCTGGTACTCACAGCGGCATCCCTGTGCTGAGTTGTCATCAGGAGCACATTCTACTTTATCTTCTGGCAGTAGGACACAAGAGTGTACGTATCGGTGAAGGCATATTTAGTGGTAGCGAGTAAGGCAGGTGGCAACTCAGGCTTGTTCCTTTTGGCTGCCCCACCATGGTCATTTTTTAGAGCAGCTTCTGACCAAGAGCATATGAGGTGAAGAAATGGTCACGTTATGTTGTACGCCTGAAGACCTGCAGTCACTTCCAGGACCAGCTGCCTCTCCTTGTTCCTTTCGGGAACATCGTCAGCAGGTTTCCCGGTTTAAACCTGCATGTTCCAGGCATAACTTGTCCTAGCATCACATGTTGCCCATATCCTTATTCCATATTTAGACGGTTTGCTTGGCATGTACTGTTGGACAGTACTGAATGGGCAGCGTCCCCTAAAAGTGACAAGACGCTGATCCACTGTGATGTCTGGGCTTGGGTTATAGATGTGTGGCAGGTGCTCCATCCACTTGTGCCAAACCTCTCTGATGCTTGCTAGCTTGTCTTGTTGAAGGCAGCCTGGTCTTGTATCACGGTCAGAGCTGGACATCAAACCGGAAATGTAACTAACGAAGTTAACATTTTTGTTAACAATTTAACGATTTAATAGACTAAACTCTATAGAGTCTAAGCCAATTTTTTCTTCAACCCGGAATTGGGAATGCGACCAAATCCAATGCTTGTTGTCCTGAATATCTAGATGAATTAATGGTTAACAAAGTTAACTTTTTGATTAACTGTACCCAGCTATGATCACAGTTGTTGAAGAAAATCACCCTTGACAATACGTGAAATGTCTGGAGTGACAGAGTGGCACAGAAATTTCCAGACTCTACATCCCATAATCAGACTCTACATCCCCTAAACTGCTGGTAGATTAGTTTCTGGATCTGCACACACCAGAAAAAATCAAGAGACCCATACATGCTTGGACGTCCGTCCGGTCTATCTTCTTCCAGTTATCTATATAAATGCGTCGGCCCTCCAAGTATGTCATGTTTATCACTATAGTTTCAACAGACTCTGTCAGGAACAGTTCGAAGCAGGATTTTGTCATCAACCCGGGATATGGTGTATCTCGTTGGCCCTAAGGTGATCTTGATAATATTTTCTGCAGACAGCCGAACTGTCCTCTCAGGTGGAGATGAAGACCAGTACATATTCCCATTCTTTGAGCGAAATGCAACAACAATCTCAGCAGGGCCCTTTTCCTCATCACTGGATTGTTCAACATTGGTTGTCTCTTGGTATGGATAATTTTCTGTATTGTCATCAACTACTGACACTTCCTCCTCTAATGTATCTTCACTGTGAGTTTCCTGGCCTCTGTGCTCACCAGTGTCATGATCTAGAGCCTCACTTACAGTATATCGTTTGGTCATTGTGCTGCCACAGATTGAATTGTGGGCAAGGCCTCAAAAAATCTTTATATACCAGAGCTGCAAAAAAGTTATGTACGTTATTGAAGCAATGTTGCGATTGTTGGTGAGAATGCCAACAGGAGTGGTTCCCGTGGGGGAAAGATTATGTTGATGAAAGGTTCCTGGGAGTTGCTATGGAAGCCAAGAATGGGAGTTAGGTGTGTATGTGTGCGTGCTCAAACACACATGCATTTGGGGGTCTGGGAGAGGAAGTGTGTCGATCTGATGAACGACATGTTTGAACTAAATTCTATACACTAATTCTAGTGTCACCCATTTTTGAATGGGAACACCACAAGTGTACAAAAGTTAAATAAACACCCAAGATTTTATGAAAATCAACAACATTTATTTTGTGTTTTCAGATGCCCCGTGTGGACAAAGTCATGTAACCTTATGAAAATCAGATGAATTGCACTACATTTTTTAGAGATAAAACAAGTAAATTGGCCCAATTCAACTGGAGCAAGTTAAAAAACTGACAAAATTAGGAGGCCTAGGATTTCAAAACTTTAAGATTTCGAAACTTTACTCATCTACTGAATTGCAATTTGGTTGGAATGCTTGTCAGAATATAGGTGGTTTGAAATAGAAAAATCTTGTGGAAAATACTCACTTGTAGTGAGACCTTTTTTAGGAAAGAATTTTGGCAGTGATAATAAGGACCCATGGTCCAAAGAAACTCCAGATTTGGAGGAAAGTATGACAAATTCTCCACAAGCCAATGATGATGTGCAAAATAAAGGTAGAAGTACGTTTACATTTTTTGCCTCTTTTTCCAATAGCATACTGTGCTTCACTTTATTGTAGCTCAGCTTGTGGGTATCATAGAGCCAAACAACGTCCTTGTTCCAGAGGCGCAACTGTATATAGAATACATTCTTATTATTTTGACCTTAAATGTTTAAGGATTTTTTTGTTCAGTGACGGGTGCTTTGTTTAACATTAGGGTGATACAATGGCTTTTGGAGTTCATGCAGTAACAAGAAACCAGGCAAACCAAGTTCAACCGGCTCGCAATAGAAAGTGTTGATCATAGCTGCCCTCTTGATATTCGAACCCGGATTGCCCACGTGAAGGGCTGTGTCGTTAACCACTACACCACAGAGCTGTACATTTGTGGGGTGTCAGCCTTGACGTTATATAATTTTGTCACGCATTGACATCACACCAAGTTTGAATATTTCGTTAGACACCATTAACTATTGTGTTAAACTGAGTAACGTTTCTTATTAACTTTACCTCCACCATAAATAGTATCTATGAACTGTATGACTTTTGCCACTGGCCGTTTTAAAACCTTATTAGCCAGTAATATGTCGCTAGACGCCATTAAGCATTGTGTAAAACTGAGTAATGTTTCTTATTAAGTTTACCTGCACCACAAATAGCATCTATGAACTGTATGGCTTTTGCTACTGGCCGTTTAACAGCTTATTAGCCATTCATAATTGACATTGATACAATAACTACTGTATCAATATAGGTGACGATAACAGACTTTTCCGTCAAGTGAAAAGACGAGAGAATCGTGAAGCCAGCGAAGTGTTTGTCTATCTTGAAGAAATCCTAAGACATAATTCGAAAATCCACCAGAAATTGTCGCAATATAACAGTAAACATTTTCATTTTAGGCTTCCCATAACGTAGCGATGGAAGATTGTAGCCAGTGAAGTTTTTGTCAATCCTGAACAAATCCTCTTTAGCCACTGGTCGTTTTAACAGCTAATTAGCCATTTGTGAATGGCTTTGATACAGTATCTATCAATATAGGTGATGATAACTGACTTTTTTGTTTAAGTGTAAAGACGAGAGAATCGTGTAGCCAGCGAAGTGTTTGTCTATCCTTAACAAATCCTAATATCCACCAGAACTGTTTTATTTTAGGCTTCCTATTACGTAGTTACATAAGGTTATAGCCAGCAAAGTTTTTGTCTGTCCTGAACCTCAGGCATAATGTGTTTTGACTGTTATTGGAGTCGAACGCAGAACCTGTTGATCCGTAGCCCAAGTCTCTAACCACTACGCTATTTAACAAGGTTCAGTCAGTCGGTCGCTCACTCACTCACTCACTCAGTCAGTCAGTCAGTCAGTCAGTCAGTCAGTCAGTCAGTCAGTCAGTCAGTCAGTCAGTCAGTAAGAGACATTAGCTCTACTAGCCCGGCGCCGCTTACGTGGTTTGGCAAAAATAAACACATCAGCGTGTTTCAGAGACTAGTGTTTAGAACAGGTGGGCTGATGAGTTCTTTGCTCCAAACATTTGGCCACAGCGATCGTTTGTAACAAAAATGTTTCAGAAACCCACAACTGATGACTCCTGAGGAATTTGTCTGTACCTCTGACTGTTAATATCATGTGTTCTCCTGGCTCCTTCCTTTCAAAACTGTTTGATATTGTGGCACGAAGGCGCCCGCGTTGCACCAGTGCCCTTAAAAGAAACAGCTGGTACATTCCGGAAGATACTAGCTGGGTCAGCCCTGCCCATTATCACCTGTCTCCCCTTGGAACCTCATCAGAGGAGGCATTTAAGGGCTCCCAGGGAGCAGCTCGGGGGCTAGGCCAGCAGTGAAGATAAAACAAGAATGCCTACAAGAAGGAGATTGAGAGTGACGTCTAGGATATGGAGGATGCAGTGGCCACCAAAATTAAGACCACCAGCACCTCCACCGGAAGGCAGTCCAAGAGACAAAGCCACCTCCATTTAAAAAGGGTTTGACCATTGGTTTTGATTTCTCCATTACCTCCTCCCTTTGTACTTTTTTGTTAATAAAATACTCTGAGTGTATTTTAGTGTCTTTTCCCTGGGAAATGTCTGACCTCCGAGTGGGAGAATACCAGAGAATACACCTGAATGGTTTTTGAGAGCTCAGAGTGAGGTTTGACATCACTAGACATGGTAGCGTTTGTGGTGAAAAATTAATAAAAGAAAATTACATGCTCCGCACACAAATATGTCACTAGATTTGTTTATTTTTGTTGTACTCATTAGTGCAGGTGATTATGATGTTAAAGGATACATTGTGGTTTACTTTTGCGTAACTGAGATAATGTTAGCCTACTGGCTAGCTAGCCTTAACGTTACTTAACTGTCAATACCATTGCCTGTTTGCTGTCGACATATGAATGCTCTGAACTAAAACTTCTGAAATTAAACAAATTCCAGAATCTATATAAATTTTGAGGGAGGAGTCAATGTAATTTCAAGGATTAAAACATGATAATTGAACTTTTTATGTGGAAAAAACATAAGTTATAATACGTTATTATTCAATGTATGATACTAAAAATGTGACTAATGTATGTTTTTATGTCATGTGTGTTTTTTTTCTTATCTGCGTTCAAGTTGTTTATCTGTAAGCTCCAAATCCTCCTATTTCACTCAATGGCCTTTGTGCCCTGGTACGTGGCCTTTGTGCCCTAAACATTTTTGTAACACTGAAGGCCAAATGGCCCCTAAAATGACGAAATTCCAAGCCCGGTTGTAACAATAAAATGTGGAAATGTCCAAGGCAGGTGAATAGTTTTAAGAGCTGCTGTATGTAGACAGGTGTGTGCCTTTCTAAAACATGTCCAATTAATAGACTTTGCCTAATGGTGGACTCCAATCAAATTCTAGAGGCATCTCAAGGATGATCAAAGGACGCATCTGACTGAGCATCTCAATTTGGGGTGTCATGGCAAAGACTCTGAATACTTATGTACATTAGATTTTAGTTTTCTAAAAATGTTTTTTTGCTTTGTAATTATGAGGCATTGCGTAGATTGATGGGGAAATAATATATAGAGACCCAGTCAAATAGTTTGGACACATCATTCAAGGGTATTTCTTTAGTTTTACTATTTTCCACATTGTAGAAAATAGTAATCGCAAACCATCTCAATCAGGTTGAGGTCAGGTGATTGTGGATGCCGGGTCATCTGATGCAGCACTCTTGCACTCCCCGTCTTCGTCAAATAGACCTTACACAGCTCAGATGTGTGTTTTTGGCCAATGTCCTGTTGAGAAACAAATGCTAGTACAACTAAACACAAACCAGAAGGGATGGCGTATCGCTATGGAATCCTGTAGTAGCCATGCTGGTTGAGCGTGCCTTGAATTCTAAATAAATCACTGATCGTGCCAAAGCAGCCCCCCACCAACATGCCACCTCTGTGACTGCACTTGAATAAACTTTAAACGTTTATGAAATTTTCCAGATTGACTGACCTTCATGTCTTAAAGTGATGGTGGACTGACGTTTTCTCTTATGAGTTGTTCTTGCCATAATATGGAACACTACAGTAAAGACAATGATGGTCTTCTGTATACCAACCCAACCTTGTCACAACACATCTCTCACAGTTTTGGGTAGGCAGGACATGAGGTGCAGAGTGAGTGTAGGGAAACATTCTTTTATTATAACGCACAAAAATAACAAAAGGAGAGGCAAACCGTGAACTGAGGCACGGCACAACGCAACACAACACAACTGAAAGGTCCAAAAGGGCAAATTAAATAGGGTCTCCAATTAGAGGCAACATGGGTCAGCTGCCTCTAATTGGAGACAATCAAAACAGCAGTGCAGAGATGCCTAGAGGCACCTCTGCGGTCAGGCCCTGACTGTGGCCCCCAGGTGCAAAGAGATGCCTAGAGGCACCGCTGCCAGGACTGGACAACAACAGATTGGCTAAAAACATGAAGACTGGCCAAATGCACACATTAACTTTTAAAAAAAAGCAATAAATTACAGGCAAATGTTAATTGAAATGCATTCCAGCTGACTTCGTCATGAAGCTGGTTCAGAGAATGCAAAGTGTGCAAAGCTGTAAAAAAGGCAAAGGGTGGCTACTTTGAAGAATCTACAATTTATATATTTAGATCTGCTTAACACTTATTATTACATGATTCAATATGTGTATTACTGACACTCCGCAGTGACTAGGAAAGGGAGCTGGAGATGTAGGATAGCTGAATAAAAACTATAATATTGATGTTTGTTTTACTGATTTCTTAATCCATGTGTAATGAATTTGTGTACTGCTATTTTATGTCTAAACATAAAATAATTAAGTACAAAAGGACATTATTATTATAAAATCAAGTATATAAAACAATTAACATTCACAATAAAAAATGTAATAATAAAGCAGTACTAATTCTTAAATATGTCTTTCATTTTGAGTTCTTACATTCTGACCTTCACAATTAAAATAAAGCCATAATTGCTATAGTTAACTGTTGTCTTTATTCACCCCTGATTTCAACCATTGATTTACATTGATGATTCACGTTGATAACCTTGCCACTTACACTGTGCTTTTAATTACAAGGTTTCCTCTGAAGTGAGAGAAAATTTGATTTTCCCATGCAATTGGATAATGTGTGAGGACAAAGTGCAGAAGGCAAAATGAAAGCAGTACATGAAAGGACTTTTTTTATAAAAAGAAATTTAAAATGAAAGGGGTGAGGTGGGAGAGGGGACTGCTTGAGGAGAGGTGGTTTAGGATAAAAAAATTATTAACATAGAAAATTTCATAAAGCCCTATCTGCAGTGCAGAGCAGGCCTACAGAAAGCACAGTGGGAGCTATTAGACTTGTGTTTATATAACCCCAAATTAGGTCTGAGGGGTTTACACACACACGCACACATTGTGTATCTGGCTGCTACAGAAGTCCCAATCCTTGCAGTTCTGTCAGAAAGAGCCAGGCAGAGAAACAGCTAAAATTGAAATGTGGTCCAGCCTTCTCTGCATTTCTGAACCTGGACGTGTGATGCTGTGTGTTTGACCAGTGCGTATGGATATGTGTTCCTGTGTTTCCTGGAGGGTTCAGACCAACATCTCTCTAGTTGTATATTCAAGTCCCCACTTAGGACTGGATGCTGGTTGGTGGGTGATGCTGTTCGGAAGTGTAATGGTCCCAGCCGGACTGGACAGTTACGGTTCGTGTTTTCTGTGTGTTCTTGGTTTGTCATGTCCTTGTTTGGTCTTTCCTGTTCCCAGTTCTGTTGATTAGTTATATTCTGTTCACCTGTGTGTAGCCCTCACCTGTTTCTGTTCTCCTCGTTAGTCTGTGTATTTAGTTCAGGTATTTTCTCCCTGCCCTTGTTGGTCATTGTAGTTACTGTGTTTGTTCCCGGGTTCTTGTTACTGGTTCCTGCCATTTGTGCCTTTTGTTTTTGTGTTTTGACAGTTATTAAACCACCCGTTTGCTATTTTGGACTCCTCTGCACTTGTGTCCTTCTACTCCTGCCCCAAAGCATGACAGGAAGATTCCAGTTGTGCGATGTGTTTTTTTGTTTTTAGTATATTATGACCTGAGTACAAATTTGTCATAAACTCAAGAAATGTTAAAGCCAGTAACTACAGATATACCATTACAATATTTTGATTAGGCATGTGTTTTGGCCAGATTAGTTATGTATGTCACATGTTTGCACCCAAAACATAGGGCTCTACTTATAAGCATAGCTTACTCATCGCATAACCCAGACACTGTCATGCCAGTCTCCACGCATAATCAATTCAAGATTATCAGATGCCAGGATTTGCTTTAAGGGATATTTTTACAAGCTGACACAATCATTTCTGCTGTACTTGAAAACCTCCCAATAACAAAGCAGGCTAACATTTTGTTCCGAGTCCTAACATGTCCATCTGTTAATTCTTTACAAACTATAGACAGACTTATAGAAACATTTCAACTCTCTACTAACCCTAAACTGACCCATTTTCCTAACCCTAATCTAAAAAGGAGAGTTAACCTAATTTTACAATCCTCTTAAAGTTATTACTTTGATAGGTACAGTCATCATCACAAGTGTCATAAACATGCATTGCTATTTTGATAAATGTTATTCTAAGCATTTTCCCACTTATCAATATCTATGATTTTCTTGTTAGGATGAAAACATGAACCTATCATGTTGTGGATAGTTTTTTTTATTGAATTCTTCTCCCGATGCATCATGAATTCACCCTGTGCATCATGCTACCAATTCAGTTGACATATATTACTGCCGTTTTCATGTTTGACATAGCGGCTCTATCAATTAATCTTTATTCAGCTTCACAAGAACTCCAGGAGTCAGGCAGAAATGGATTACTATGCAAAGAAACAGCAACTATTTCTCTCTAAAAGATTCCCACTAGGTAGCAATTGGATTAGCCAGATTTACTTTAGTTATTTGAGCTGGAGCATCTCTCTGTCTAACAACCTCAAGGACAGCATCCACTGATCAGCAAAGTCAGATTGTACATGTCAGTTGTTTGTCTGCTACTGTACCTACTGTATACACTTATCTACATAGGCTGGATGAAAATGAGTTTGCTACAACAGTT
Source organism: Esox masquinongy (assembly GCA_016801175.1). Taxonomy (NCBI): domain Eukaryota; kingdom Metazoa; phylum Chordata; class Actinopteri; order Esociformes; family Esocidae; genus Esox; species Esox masquinongy. The sequence continues at coordinate 12,846 of JACXGI010003968.1, forward strand.
TTGATCTGCTATTGGTAACATCTGTTTTTTGACAGTTGCCATGTGTGATTATTCATGTGTGACAGCAGTGTTATATACCTAGTTAATTGACGTTATTAGGGTTCATATCTTTGTGGGTGATTGAAATGATATTTAACATATCATGTGAACATTTCTAAGATTTAATGTTGAGTTTAAAGGGACTTTTACCTTACCCAAACTTTGGTCCTTGATGTTTGTAAAAAAAAATAAAAAATAAAAAATGTTAAAATGTTAAACTGCTGGTCAGTGGAAGTACAGGATCTCAGCTCCCCATAGGTCTCATTTCGACCTTATGTGCAGAAGCTCAACTCCTGCTGGCTCCCGCCACTTTGAAGTAGTTTATTGAAAGTTTACTCCTTTCACCCCACCCATCCTAAGTGTCACACTTTGTGGACACATTAGGGAAATCTTTCATGAAAAAGCAGTATTACAGGACCCAGGACTGTGTGACCAAGATGAGTCTTAGGTAAGCCTAACAAGAGCCTGGACACTTGAAGTGTAACCTTATAAGCTAATGGCAGAATGACAAGAACCACTCCTTTTGTTTCTATTCGTGGGGAAAGTTTGAATATTAGGGAGGGTATTCTAGAAAAGAAACAATGGGGCTTCCAGTGACATAAAGAACCCAATGGCAGCTTAAAGTTGCAGCACTCCGTCAGCGAGATAAATATCCCCATAATTCATCTACATTTGTTGATTTCAATCGTTATGTTTGTGTATGTAATGGAAGGGGATCATGAAAGAGGAGTGAAGTTGCAGAATAAACTGAGGGCAGAAATGGAAAATCAGACCACAAATGAAAATAAGGGGATGGAGGAAAATGGCGATAACGAGGAAGAAACGACCACGAGGCTCACACTAGATTCAATCCAGGTAATGAGTGAGGTCTTGTCCAAAGGAATGCAGGACATATGTGCAGAAGTGAAAATGTAATTGTCCGATCTCTACCGGAGTTTCCAACAAGACATAGGAAAACAAATTAATGACCTGACGATGCAGATAAACCACAAAATCGAAAAATAAATGGGCCAAATTGAAGACACAGTTAGATGATTGGGCGAGTTGGAACACAATGTGGATTTGATGGAAAAATAGGTCATTGGAGTCAAGGACACTCTTACTCAGCTTTTGAAACAACACCAAGCCCTCCAGGCAAAATTGACCAATTTGGAAGGTCGTTCAAGCAGTAACAATATCGGAGTGTTATTTTGTTATTAGAGGTTTAGTGTTTGGTAATTACAAGAACATACATGTGAGAACAAGAGTAGTGCATCACCACCAATTTAAAGCACTATCACTCAGTGTGAATGGGCTAAGCAACCCCATTAAAAGGAGTAAATTGATCGCTAAAGTTTAAAAGGAAAACATCAACTTTGCATTTTGGTAAGAAACCCACTTATTTAGTGTCGCAATATTGGTAGCAAAGAAAATTAACGTTGAATTTATTTTGGGAGTCAAAGATAAAGAGGGTAGCTTTATTTTGGTAAAGGGGAAATGGGAACAAAAATAGGTAACCCCACTCAATCTATACACCCCTCCCCCCCAGGGCATTTTGTATAGTAAGGTGTTTGAGCTTATAGCATCGGAGACCAATGGTACCCTTGTATGCGCGGGGCATTTTAACCTGCTTATGGACCCTAGACACAACCAATAAGACGAGAAGGTAAAATCTTACTGAGAAGAGGGTAAATTACACACTACAGGATTTGGGGCTAATAGATGTATGGCGAGATTTCCACAGAGTGGTCAGAGAATTCAACTTCTATTTTACCAGGCATGCTATTCACTCTAGACTTGACTACTTCATGTATAACAGGGATTGGCATAGACTGATTGACTGTAAAATAGGGCAAAGGGAACTTTCTGATCATTCTGGGCTGTATCTTACGCTGCATCTAGATGCCAGGCCCAAAAATACTCTGTGGAGGATGAACACAGGTATGTTAAATCATAATAAATTGATGAAATGGGTACAGAACTAAACGAGTACTTGAGTTATAATGATCATGGAGATGTGCACCCTACAATCCTATTAGATGCTGCCAAAGCAGTACTAAGAGGGATATATATATAGCTAAATCGGAGTTATTGAAAAGGATGAAGGCCAAGGCACTGACATCTCTATAGGAACAATTTAAGGAATCAAAACAAGCAGACATTGCAAACATGTACTATACTACATCAAATGAGGCTGATTAGACATAGATACAATCCTTAGTGAAGAGAAAATAACACCAGATTTCTGAAACAAAGATATTATGAAACAGGCCTGAGAGCTGCAAAAATGCTGGCTTGGGGACTTAGGAAACAACACACAGAAAACACAATTTATAAAATAAAAGACTCTTCATCCAAAAACATTACAAGTACACTAGATGGGATTCAGAAGTCCTTTGAGACATATTATAAATGCTTATATATCCAACCAGATAAGGTGGACAACAAAACAACAGCAACATTTTTAGAATCCTTAGATGTACCCTCTATTGATATAGTGCAAAACGACAAACTCACTCTAGAAATATCTAGTGATGAAATCGATAAAGCAATTCTCTAATCTTAAAACAAATAAATCTACGTGTACAGGTGGTTTCCCTCCAGAGTGGTAAAAGTCCATGCTGGTTCCTGTACTCTGGACTAGTTTTAATTACACACTGAGGATGGGGGTCCTTCCTCCTTCTTGGAAGTAGGCCTTTATTTCAGTTATCCCAAATGAGAGAAAGGATAGAACTGACTGCAAGGGTTATAGACCCATCAATGTTTTGAATATAGACTATAAGCTTTATGCTTCCATACTTGCCAAGAGGCTGGAGGCGGTGATTCCTTCTCTGATAAATGAGGATCAGACTGGCTTCATAAGGAACTGACCAACTCAAGATAACATAGGGAGAACACTCCATGTAATAGAACATATACATAGGGAGTGTCACGTGTCTCCGGTGGTCACACCCACCTCCCGGGGAATTCCGACTACATCGCTTCCTGTCGCCGGCCTACTAGCTGACATCGTTCATTCTTCTGACTGTCAGCAATCCATTCAACAATACACCCCGGACTCTCCACAATTGCGCACACCTGATCCTCATCACCACAGCTTATAAATGTTCTTGTGTTTTTCAGTGTCTTAGTGGGGTATTGCCTTGTTATGTCGTCAGTGTGTGGTATTTGTGTTTGCTCATGCTATGTGCGCTATTTAGTTTGTACTGGCCTGAAGCTGATTCTGTGTATTGTATTCAGTATGTTGTACGTACAGTCTTCCTCAGTAAACTCCAGTTCATTGTTCATCCTGAGCTTGGTCTCTTTACCACACACTGTGACGCTGAGAAAGCTTTTGACTCAGTGGAATGGGATTATCTGTACATGGTAATGAATAGATTTGGCTTTAACAAAGAGTTTTTACAATCCATATAAATCCATACAAACACCTTTCCTACTGCAAGAATAAAGGTGAGTGGTAGTTTATCCAACCCTACAACTTGGTTGCCAGCAAGGGTGCCCGGCTAGCCCCACACTCTTCAATTTATTTACCAAACCACTTGGTCAACTAATAAGAAATGATGAGGCCCAGGAGTGTATATGTATAAGGGGTTAAGAGCATAAAATTAGTATGTATGCAGACAATGTTTTGGTAGCACTCAAAAACCCAGGCTCAAGTGTGCCCAGACTAATGGATATCTACAGATATATGGGAAATACTCAGGATATGTGCTTGATATTTATAAGACCCAGGCCCTAGTATTCAATTATGTCCCTACATGAGAACTTAAGAATAGGTACAACTTTAATTGGACTTCCACCCATATCAAGTACCTCGGGGTGTACCTACCCAAATGTCATTAATATGTAAAATAACTATACTCAAATAAGCAAAAACACTGATGATGAACTCGATAGATGTAATATGCTTCCTCTTGATCTCTGCAGAAGAATATCGTTCATTAAAGTGAACATTCTACCTAGATTGTTATATCTGTTCCAGTGAATTGCAGTCGAAGTTCCCCTTGGTCAATCAAGAGAATGGGACAAACGGATATCTAGGTTTATCTGGAATAATAGATTACCAAGGATCAGGCATCAAACACTACAGTTACCAAGGGATCGAGGGGGTATGGCCCTACCCTGTTTTAGGGATTATTACCTATCTGCCCAGTTGAGACCGATGGTGCAATCCAGATTATGAGGCCAAGTGGAAGGGCATAGATCTCTCACTATCAACCATGCCTCTTCAGTCATTACTTGAATGTATAAGCAAACCAAAAGAAATATCTCGCCTCATCAATCAGTGTGTTAGTTTTTCATTAAAAATATGGACCGATTTTTTTAAAGATTTAAAATCCAGCAAGAGGTAAAAGTACTTCAATGGCCAGCATACGACCTTGACTTTAGAACCGTGACTCAGGACAGTAAATATATGCAGTGGACTATGTATCATATACTCCTTTTGTAAGATTTTAATTGGCAAGGAGATGGACAGCTTTCTAAACATGTGTCAAAAGTATGATTTTTTTTGGCATTTACAACTACAGCACTATTTTTTGAAAAAGATTAAAACGAGAAAAACATGTTCCTGCAAAAATAAACACATCCATCAATGCTTACACTTCTGGAAATGGTTAAGGTGAGAATTTATATCAGAGCATCATATCATTGAAAAAACACTCAACAGAGTATATAAAGAGGAGATAGGAGAAAGAGATGAATACTGAAATAACAGACAAGACATGGTTAAATACCCTCCAGACCCTGGCCAGTTCAACCAACTCTGGGTTGGAAAGTCTTTTGTTGGAAGACCTCTTCTTTATTACCCTTAAACAGAAATCGAAACAGACAGGGAATCTTTACCTTTGCTGGAGACAATGCGGAGGTGTACTAGTTGATCATGCACATATATTTTGGTCTTGTCCCCGTAACAAACAAAACAATTCTGGATGTATGGGAGCTATGTCTAGGACACTGGGTTTTGCTACTGATATGGGCATGAGGAACTTAACTCAACGCATAAGTGCTGACTAACTCTGAACAAAGGACAATAGATAGGACGTGATGCCCGTTACTGATGGGCCCCACACATCCTGTCCATAAATCCTGTCCATACCTCCTGATAGGAGTTGTCCATGTGACTGTCATAGACTCTATGAATAGGCCTATGGACCATGGGTTTGAACATATCATACAAGGGTCTTTTGTAGGATAAACCTTTCTTATTGGAGGATAATGAACTGTGTAATGGTTGGCTATGACCACTGACCGCCTCCTATGTGTCCAGCCATAAAAGACTGTGTTAACTTTGTAATTATTGGAGAACATGTAAGAACTATGGAAGATCAACATCTTGGACTCATGCTAAATAAAGATTCTCCCCTGACTACCGGTTGCATTAATTTTGTTCATGGATCAAAACTGGACAGAATCTAACACTACTGATGTTACATTCCTTTCTACATACATTGGGAATATCCCCAGTGATATGGACAATAGCGACGCCAACCTGTTAAAAGTATTCATGGCCGCAAGCAAAAAAGCCATTACAAAAAGCTGGCTGCAGAAAGAGCCCCCAACGCAAACTGTTTTTATTGCCATGTTACATACCTGCATTGTATGGAGAGTATGAACTTTGGCTTGCGAATGCAAAAGGAGAGGGGTGAAACAATTATAAATTGTTCATTTATAAAAATTGTTAAAACATTTTTTTTTTAAATGATTGTGTTAACTAGTTCCTGGCTAAAATGTGTTCCAGGACAGAATGTGTTCCACATCAGATTAAGATATGCTGTTAATGCCTAGCCAGGTGGGGAAAATAGCTATATTTGAGTTGAAAACTGCCTACTGATGGTAAGTGTTATTACATTTAATTGCATTGAGCATGGCACATTTGGTTGATGGATGGGCAGTTAAGATGTGAACTTTGACTCAATAGTACAATATACATACATACAGTCTTCACTACATGCCTTGCAAAAGTATTTAAAAACCCCTGTCCTATTCTTAGATTTTTCTGGATTAGAGATGGTACATTGAAATGTAATACTGTTTTATATCTAAACAAGTGACATTCATTATTTGAGCGCTAGGCCAGAGAGGATGTTGTATGGCCAATATATCACAAATAAGGGCTGTCCTTAGGCAAAAACCATGTTGAGCTGCAGGAAGGCACACGCTCATATTAAAACATTGCTACCTAATTATAATAGCCCTCAGCATTAGGTAATTGGAAGTGGCTTTCTTCTGGAACTAAATGTTCCTTGACACACAAACACACGCACACCCACACAACATTTGAACACCGCATGGTGTTAGACCCAATCAGATCTTTCATACACTTTCACCCACTCCCCTGCTAATGTTAGCTCTATTGTAAGAGGTTATATTCAAGTCATGGTAACAGATGAGGAATACCTGGCCTTTGCATTGCTAGCACATACCAGCACGTTTTACATGTCCATTAACATATCTATGTAACTTTAGAGTAACATTTAAAGCGCTGCAGCTTTTTCTGAGCTGAGCATGACTCCATGCTGTCACTATCACTAACCCACTAGAGCTTAACATACTTGCCATCAATCGTCCACCAGGGGCATTAGGAGAGTCCCTAAATGAGCTTGACACTTAGTTAAGCTTATTTCCAGATGATTCCAGATGATGGCTCACCATTCATAGTGATAGGTGCCTTTAACCTTCCAACACCTGTCTTTGATTCGTTTTTGTCAATATATCTTTTCCATTCCTTTCCTCCTTTGACGTCACACTCTCCCAGTGCCTTCCCACCCACAAGGCAGGCAATGCGCTTGATCTTATCCTCATGAGATGCTGTAACCCAGTTGATCTTACTGCAACTCCACTCCAGGTCTCTGATCACTACTTGGTCTCATTCTCTGTCCCTCTGTCTTCTGACCCTGCTAACTCAACTTCTTCCCAGATAGTAATGCGTTGTCGCAATCTTCGTTCCCTCTCTCCCACAAATTTCTCCTCTTCTATTTTATAAACTCTTTTTCCCTCCTGTCTCCTGAGTCTGCCTCCTCAACCCTACTCTCCTCTCTTTCCACCTCTTTCAACTATCTCTGTCCTTTGTCCTCTTGACCCTATGCCTTCTCCAAACAATCTCTAGACCTTTTACCTTACCTTCCCTTCCTCATCAACTCCTCCCTATCCACTGGCTGTGTTCCCTCTGACTTCAAGTCAGCTCGTGTCGCCCCCTCCTCAAGAATCCAACTCTTAATCCATCTGATGTCCAAAAACAACCGACCGGTTGTTTTTGTCTCTTCTTCAACCAATCAGGTTTCAAGACAGGTCACTCGACCGAGACTGCTTGTCTCTGTGTCACAGAGGCTCTCCGCACTGCCAAAGCAAACTCTCTTTCCTCTGTTCTTATCTTCCTTGATCTTTCCGCTGCCTTTGACGCTGTGACCCACCAGATACTCCTCTCCTCACTCTCAGAGCTGGGGGTCTCTGGTTCTGCCCACTCTTGGTTTGCATCTGACCTGGCAGGCCACTCCTACCAGGTTGCATCGAGCGGGTTTGTGTCTGCGCCATGCACTCTCACTATTGGTGCACCTCAGCGATCAGTCCTTGGCCCACTCTGTTCTCTCTACACCAGGTCACTTGGCACTGTCATTTCCGCACATGGCTTGTCCTGTCTGAAAGCAGCATGCATCTACAGTAAAGTTGACCAAGCTACTTAATCATCGTTACCCAAGCATTTGACAACTACAGAGGTCAGGCTGTGATAGTCGTGGTATTTTCCAAAGCGGATCTAATCTGAGTCATTTTGACTAAATTAGCATAGCTATCTATGTGCTAACTACATACTTGGTTAGATGTAGTCAATACAGAAAATGTGTTTTGTTTTGTTTTCTGATTAAAAAGACTAAGGTTAAATGAATACAATCTGGCTAACAAGTATCTGGTGTACTTCATAAATCAGTGGCGAACCGTGACTATGGAGGCTAAGCCCTCAGTTGCAGAAAAAGATCAGAAGTCATACATATTAGATAGAGAGCTTTGGCTCACAGAAGCAGCACACTTACACAACGGTTGCAAATATCGATTGCTGGAACCACGTGAGAAAAAAATACCATCGGTTAGAGAAAAATTTTGCCAAATAGTGACGGAATAAATTCAACCACACAGCTACTCACATTGTTTCAAGACCACAGAGAGTAAATGTTGTCAGAGAGAAAAAAAGTTGTGCTGTATTTGATGTGCTGTATTCGATCACCAGCATGCAACAATAAAAAATGCACCACAACACAAAATGTCATGTACCCAGTACTTCCAATTGCAACATCATTACCTTTGTATTTACAACATAACCAGTGATCAAAAGTTGAAATAATATTTTACGCATCGCATTCAAAATGATATAATCGAAATAGCAACAAAAAGCAAGCTGTAGATGAAAACAAAAAGTCCACTCACCATTACGATGATCATTTCAAAACAAAGTCCATTCTCCTGTCCTTTATGAAATGGGCAATGGTAGGTTTATATAGCTTCTCTTTTGATTTTAAATCCGAAATAAGTTATTTTTCGATTGAGATCAAAGCCAGGGCTGACAGTCGGGCCATCGCCATCGTTACATACACTCACTGCAAAAAGCTAGCCAGCTAGCTAGGCTCAAGCATGAAAAAACATGAAAAGGCTTGCTATTGCCTGTGAATTAGTGATGTATACTTTGGCCCTCTAGAGGGCCTTGAGACACCAAATTGAAGACACCAATTGTCCCACCTATTACAAGACAATTTGTAATTGATTGATTCCACTGTCATTCCAAAATACTGCTCTAATAAGTCAATGTCAATGATGATGGCTGGTGCCTTCTATTCAAAGCCTGGGGGCCTAGCCAATGAGTGTTGAGCCCAGCTAGATTATTTCTACCAAGAGTCTAGCAAAGAAAAAGTCTGATTGGATATTTTTTTCTCTTGGATACAGGGGCGAAAATCTTATATAAACTTTGGAGTGGACAATAACATGAAATTTTCTCCAGAGCAATTCTTGTGGGGGACACCAAAAGTAGTGCTGTAATACTGTTTCAGTTTGCGCCATCGATTTGCTTGCTAATGTAGCTCTGCAAATTCAGCTATTGTGTGTGAACCCCACCAACAAAAAACAAACTTATTGGATTAACCTCACGTTAGCTACGTGCACTGAGTGCCTTTCAGACGGTTGACACGAACACTGCCACCTTGCCAGCTAAGGAACATTGCATTGCAAGCTTCTCTCAATGACTCAAATTCAAATAGCTGCAAACGCTGGTTGATGTTACTGTAGCTTACTAGCAAATGTCAGCTAACTGCTAGCTAACATAAAGTGTGACCTGTAATTCAATGCAGCAAACATGAAGGCTGGTGATGGTTAGAAATGGGTTTTATTGTATTGAATGGTAGAAGTAGAGAAATGTCTAACACATCCTTTGTTTGAACTACTTACTGAAAGTCGGCCACCAACGACAGACTCAGACTGTCAGATTCCCACACATGCACTGTTCCTGCACGATGTGCCACTGCTGAGGGCTGGGGGGGCAGTGGATCAAACCATTGTGAGGCAAAGGACGGGGGGGGCGCAATTTTTTTAAACTTAAAAACGTGCTATTAAGTGTCTATAATCAGCACAAGTAATTTCATTGCATCTTATCAATTTTATTGAAATTACGTAGTTATGTTTACAGTGATATATTTCGGGGGGGACAAATCATAGTTTTCCCCAGGTCATGTGTCCCCCGTCCCCCCCGGGATTTCCGCCTATGCTTCGATCTCTACCCTTCTTTTTCCAATACAAAATGAAGAAATTCAATAGGAAGATCATTACAATTAAGAAATTAATGAAAACAAAATTCCAAATTATAATAGAGAAAAATATTCACAGACTTTTTCACAGTCGTTTTCCACGACTTTCCTTAGGCCCTCTGAGGGTGTAGAGGGCCCTGACGGTTCCCCACTGTCATAAATCTGTTGAGAGTTACACAATGGCACGGTTCAGTTACTGTCTGTAGTTACTTATACTGGAGACATGAAAATATAATTTTATCCAAAATGCATGTTAGTTTCTATTTTCTACTTATCATATTTATATTTTTTACTTTATCAAATTTAATATAATCTTGCTAATGTTAACAAACGGATAGCTAGCAAGGCTATTTCTGACTGTACATTTATATCCATCCTAATGAAACCCAATATACAGCCTTAGCTACATGTATCTGTATAAAGTAATACATATGTGGATCTGCCTAATAAAGTATGTAACCCTAATCAATCTGCATTTATTTTAAAAGAGACGCTAATGTGTTGTTGTGCTAACATTTTTTTTGTGTTACAGATGCATCATTCTATTTTTCCAGATAATTGCTGCCAGCATCTCTGTCCCAGTGTCCTCCCCTTGTTCTTTAGTTTTTCGGGTTACTTGTCTATTTTGCATTTCATAAATACATTCAGGCTCAGAATCCACACTTGCCTTTGTGTCTTTGTCCCTTGGCATCCTAAAATGTATACTGTATATAAAATGTGTGTGTGTGATCTAAGTTAGTCTAATTAAATCATTTGATTTGGTGGGTATGAGGACTCAAGCGCGGTACAATGTTTGGACTAATATACTTTTATATCTGTATTGTTACTGAATGCAGAAGTTATTATTATTTTCCCATAGGGACATTAATGCAAATCTAGAATCCAAAAATCTAAAAAACGTTCTGCCTGAAATTCTGCATATTATTGTTGCCTTAATGTTTGCAAACATTTAACTTTACATTTGATGAAATGGTGTTAAAATGGGTAGGTGTGTTCCTGATCTTTTCATTACTCTGCATTAATTATTGTAAGACTTTGTTGGAATATATCGTTCGTATAGTGGTTACCTTAGTAAGAATCTACTCCGGTGAAAATCAAAGGAGAATCTAAACACAGATGTTTCTGTTATTCTCATTATCTAGGCACATTTAGCTTTCAATAAAACATATATTCATATGATTCTACAACTTCCATTATAATTGTTTACATTTTACCTGACCAATGGACTAAAAATACATATGCCCTACTTTGCTTCAGCAAAATCATCATGAAGAACAGATTGTAGATGCAGAGAACATGTAATGATACATCAGCTCTCAAAACATCACATCGACATTTATTAGTTTTATAGTGGGGTGCATAATATGGAATATGCTTTTACTTGAAAATAAATATGTGTTATTCTGTTATTTACAGTTCTAAACTTAGGGGAAAGAGGAAGTGAAAAATAATCAACAGTTCAAAATGTTTTGTCCCTTACAAACACAGTGGTTGCTATGTTCAGACTAATTCAACTTAAATTTTACAGAATTTAAAGTTAGGACATCCTAAACATGAATGTTAGTTTTATGGCTGTGGCTTAAACTGTTCAAGTATAACTATAAATGTCAACGTCTTCTCCAGAGAAATTCAACACCCTCCTTAATGGATGTATCTTCACAACAAGAGATGTGACCAGTAGGTGTTGTAGTACACTCACACTTCCAGACACAGGACAATGTTGAATTTGTGGCTGTTTTACTATCTAGCCTGTGTGCTGTGTCTAAAGAGGAATTTGAAACTGATTCTAGTTCCTGCTTTGTGCTAAGCTGCGAGCACAAATTCTCACAAGGTGGCCCAGAAAGAATCATAGGATTGACTTGATCTTACTAATGACAGCCACCAAGGCATGATTCCTACAAAACAACGACTGTTGGAGTTGTACTGGTGGCCTAAGATTGACACACACATGGAGACATACATTAAGGACTGTGTAACCTGTAGCCAGCATGACAAAACAGTCATGACGTACAACCCACCTCTTTGCCATATAGCTGCCTGGAGTTGTGCAAATCGTGAATTATTGCCATCAAAGTAGCATATTGAAGTATCAAATGAGGAATGCAAACATGACGTGTGTTATAAACATTTCATACCAGCGGATCATGATACCTTACCCAGGATAAACCATGAAGATTAGAGTTTTTAAGTATTAGCAGTCTTTATTTTAAATTAAATACATTCCTGCAAACAAATGTTGGTTCTACCTGTGGGGAAAAAAAATGGTTGTGGGATGTTCCCTGTTTTCCTACCTGTCCTTAGAATGTTTTGGGGGGGTTGTATGAGGTCAAATAAACACTGTGAACACTGAATTAATACCAAAATATGTAATACCAAAAAGGTTAAATATACATTCAATAGCATCAACTAGCAAAAATCTGGATATCTAAAATAATCTTAGCAACTGTGGCATCATGTTTAAAACAGGAGAGAGTGGATTTATCTCTGCGTAAGCGGAGCCGGCTAAGAAGAGCGAATGTCTCTTACTGACTGACTGACTGACTGACTGACTGACTGACTGACTGACTGACTGACTGACCCTTGTTAAATAGCGTAGTGGTTAGAGAAGTGGACTTGTGGACTATAGGTCCCAAGTTCGTACCTCCTCGCAGGCGAAGCAAAGTACGCATTGTGAATTATTCCGTATTGACGAAAACTTCGCTGGCTGAAACTCTATATACGGTTATATTGCAACTGTTTCTGGCATGGAATAGTTCATCTTCAGTCTCGCTAGCAATTGCTCAATTCTTATGATTATTCTTAGGAAGTTAGTAGATACTAGTAAGCCTATTACTCACTAATAAGCTGTTAAAACAGCCAGTGGCAAAAGCAGTACAGTTCATAGACGCTATTTGTGGTGGAGATAAACTTAATAAGAAACGTTAGTCAGTTTAACACAATCCTCAATGGAGTCTAGCGACTACGGAAACATGTAATGCCGTGGCGTAGTGGTTAAAGATAGTGCCTCTCACGTGGAAGACCTAAGTTCAAATCTACTGAGAGCAACGACATTTATTAATGATTCTCTCGTCTTTTCACTTGATAAAAAAGTTTGTTATCGTCGCCTTTGTTGATAGTTATTGTATAAATGTCGTTCACGAATGACAGAAAAAAGTATGTTGTTTTGCCATGAAAGAAAAAAATACGTTCTTATGCCATGAAATGAAATAGCTTTGGCAGACTCGCTAGCAATTACTCAATTCTTATGACTATTCCAGTAAGTTAGCAGATACCGGTAAAGCTTATTACTGGCTAATACGCTGTTAAAAAGGCCAGTGGCAAACGCCATACATAGCCGCTATTTGTGGTGGAGGTAAACTTAGTAAGAAACATTAGTCAGTTTAACTGTATCAATGTCATTCACGAATGGCCAATTAACTATTAAAACGGCCAGTGGCAAAAGAGGATTTGTTCAGGATAGAGACAAGAGGCTATACTGACACCCAGCAAATGTACAGCTTCGTGGTTTAATGATTAACGACACAGTCTTTCACGTGGGTGACCCGGGTTTGAATCTCGAGGTGGCAACATGTTCTATTGCGGGCCGGCTGAACTAGGCTTGCCTGGTTTCTTGTTTAAATGTATTTCCAAATATATTAAATATGAAGAATATGTAAAATTAGTGAGCTAGCTCAGTGTTATGCGATGACCACTTCACCATCTGTAATTTCAAGTTCAATCTGCATCCCCTTTTCCCAAAAAGTGGACGCTGTGTAAAATGTGAAGAAAAACTGAATGCAATAATGTGCAAATCATTTAAACCCTATTTTCAATTGAAAATATTAAATAGTACAAAGACAAATGTCAAATCAAATGTTAAAACTGAGAAATGTTATTGTTTTTGGGAAACTATATGGCCATGTAGAAGATTTTGTAAATGTTACATTACTGTTTTTGTTATTTTTCATATCAAATGTAATCTTACATTTGTGATTCATATTATATCAGTGAAATTGATTAATTCTGTGTCTTAGAATACACTTATCTAGACATGAACAAACCAGCTATATAACAGTTCTGTCATTCAGAATATTCTATGAGAGGATACATCTTGATGATTCATCAGTTAGGATAGTTGGACTTGGATTGACTGACCTGAGAATCACAAGACTTGTATTGAGTAGCCACTCTTGTCAACTAGGGATATTTCAATCTTTACTTCCTGACAACATACTGTAAGACAGTGATCTACTCATGGCTCAAGGGTGATTAAGGCATGACCTTAGAACCTGTATGGAGACTCTACAGAAGCATCTGTATAGTATTGACAGTTCAGTGGTGGCATGTGTTCAGACACACAGGGTGGAGGTTAAGCAGGTATGGATGAGCTGAATTAGGTCAGATAGGCCCTAAGCCAAGACTAGACACACCCATAGTCAGTGCAGAAGTCAGGGGGAGATAACTTGGAGTTGGTTCATGTTTCATTACGAAAGTATTCCTAAACTGTATTTGGTTGTCATACACTTTTGTCTTGCACTGAGGTTGTACACAGATGTTATATGTTGCTGAACACTTTGTGTAACAACTGTTGTATCACCTACAAGCTTGTAATAAATTCTCTCGAGTAGATTATATTGGTTTCCTGAATAGTTTATTTATTGTTTATAGTCAATTTGGATTAATTACATTTCTTGGAGAACTCACCAACGAGTCTAAAGTAGTGGACACGGAGGTTTGACCGCATCAGCCACTTTGAATTTGATGCCAGCAAAACATTTCAAAGAAGCTGGGACAGAGACAATAAAAGACTGGAAAAGTTGTGCAACGCTAAAAAAAAACTGGTGGAACATCTCACAACTAATTAGGTCAATTGGCAACAGGTCAGTAACATAATTTGGTATTAAAGGATCATTCCAGAGAGGATGGGTCTATCAGACCCATCCTCACCACTCTGAAAGACTGCACAGGCAAATAGTGCAACAATTTAAGAATAACGTTTTTCAACGTACAATTGCAAAGAGTTTGGAGATCTCATCATCCACGGTACATAATATCATTAAAAGATTCATAGAATCCGGAGACCTCGCTGTACGCAAGGGACAAAGCCGGAAACCAGTATGGGATGTCCTTGATCTTCGGGCCCTCAGACGGCACTGCATTAATAACAGACACGATTCTGAATTGGAAATCACTGCATGGGTTCAGAAACACTTCCGAAAATCACTGTCTGTGAACTGTGGAATCTGAGCATTAATAATTACAATATGAACGTACGTTTCATTGGACGTTAATGTGCCTAGATAATAAAAACAACAGAAACATCTCTGTTTAGATTCTCTCTGCAGGTTGCGCTCTGATAACCACAGGAATGTTTACATTGACCATTTGGCATGGTGGTTACTGTCTTGGAAACCTGATCTTAGGTAAACACACCCTTCAATGTGTAAATCAGCTGGTAACCAGCGTTACAGTGAGTAGAGAAGAGATTGAGCCTGTAACATCATGAGCTAATAGACTATCAAATGCTGCAATAAATAATTGAATTACTCTCTCCAGGGTACGCGATTCATTACCACAACCACTATACGAAACGACTGATTTCCAACAGCATGGTGCCGTGACCCGGATGGACAAGTTTTAATGATTCTACTGAACTTCAATTCGTGAGCTAAGGGGCTCGTTTTGCAATTGCGAGGAAGAAGTTGTTTTTCCCGGTTACTGGTTGCTGAGAACAACTGAACAGTGAGTCATAAAATTACACCATATAACGAACTGTCAACATTGCAAAAGCGTTTGGTAGTCGAAAACAAGTCCTGGTTACTCCCTGACTAGGCCACGAATTACATTGTGTAAAATATCTCTAGGGGTGGATAAATTGGAGACAAGACCTGGTTACTCCCTGACTAGGCCGCAAATAAAATCGTGCAAAATATCTCTAGAGGTGGATAAATTGGAGAAGCGCTGAACTGTATTTCATTGACAATGCTAATTGTTTTAGGCGATTAAACAATGACTTGTACAAGTAAAATATAATGCCGTCCAGTTGTACAAATACGACGGGAAGAGGACTGCAGCCTCTGGCATGACCCGTTCATATTTAAATTAAATGGCGCGAATAGGACACCATCAAGAACGAAAAGGATCATTAACAACGATGCCTGGAGTCGAAATGGACAGAAAGAAAAAGAATGTTTTCCGGCTAAACAAGATGGATTCCGAGGAAGTTGTATATGGACAGATGGAGAGTGTGGTACATATGAAGAGAAAAGACAAAGGAAAGCTAAGATGGCCGAGAAAGGACAACAGTCGTAAGGAGGGAAAGGAGACAAGCAAAATAGACGAAGATTCATTCTGTTTGACCACCTGGCCGACCGACTGTAATCTCAAGATGGAGTCCCTCTTATGGGATCCTGGAATCATGGACGATACTAGGAACTGACGTGAGCTTTTATAATCATTGATTCAGAGTTCTAAATGTTTATTTCCTAAAATGTATCATGCCTAACCATTAAATGAAGCTGGAACTTATCAAGGAAACCTGATCACCTTCCTCGGTAACAGCCAAGCTTATTTAATTGAATATTACATGTAGTTTGAAAAGCACTTGGATGGTATATAGCATGTTTTAATAGGCATTCAAGAAATAACCTGTTTTGTTGTGCTTTGTCATGTTCACTATGTAATTTTGAGTCAAACATATTTATTGTGTTGATGATAATGTTTAAAACCGTAAGGCCTCAAGGGGGGTCTCACGGCAATGTGGGTAGGCTTTAACGGGCCCACCGCACGGTAACCATCTGTTGCTTCGCTAGCAGACATGGGTACATCTGAAACCTAGTGATGAATTAGAAATTGGTACAATAATGAATTTCTAATCTGGTAAAATAGTCTCATGGTTTTCTTACAAAAGGTTAAAATATTGTGTTTTCTCTCTCCTTATATATTGTATAAGTGGTAGAATTAAGAATCCACATGGTGATAGTCTTTAACGTTAAGGAGCCACGCTGTGTCCCATGAGGACTGAATTTGAATCCAATATAGTGATAGCCTATAAAAGAGGGTAATACAGCTGAAGCGAGTTTACTCTCCACAATAAAATTAGGTGTTGTATTTTAAATGCTGAACTGAGTTTGGTTAAATAATATAGTTTCTCTTTTATTGGTATTTACCAAAGATAACTGGGATAATACTTGTGTTTTAAAACTAAAGCCTGATACTCGTTAATGGAGTTTAAATTCTAAAATGGTTAATTGACCAATGAACAAATAGGATATTGATGTAAGTGTTTAAGGCCTACATTGAGTGTCCTTTGGATTACTTACTGTACCTTGATTTTAGTGATGTCATACATTTGTTTTCTGTCTACATCGCCATTCTTAAGAGTTCTCTTAATTTCCACCCTAAAGTTGAGTTGCTGTGTAGATAATAATAAGCACATTTTTACAAACAGCAAAAATATTAAATGGGTTGGGCGCTAAATCTAAATCTTCAGTTAACAAACGATGTTGGCTAAATTGAAAGGATAGTCTGAGGAACATGTCAGATTTTTAATGTGTGGGAATTTAAATTTCATATACTTTAAACAAACATTTGGCCTTTTTAATGGCTCACCATATGTGGGTGAAGTGTAGAGCTTCAGGAAGGGGGGCAGACCCACTGGGATGGCCTCTACCAACCTTTCCCATTACATCAGAGTAGCCTATTACTAAGGGTTCAATTCTAATGTGTTCAGACTGGTCTCATCTGTGGTAATTTCACCAACACAAGCATGTTCAGTTTTGGGATAATCAAACGTTTAGTGAAAGCTAAATATATTTTCCTCTCAATAGCTTTAATGTTGAAATATATGATTTTGAAACCAGCTGAAGTGAGGGTAGAGACCTAAAGTCATCCCCCATTGTTGATGATAGGACAATCAAAATATGCATAAAAGTTGTGATTTAGGGTTTGGCTGACCGCCACTATTTGGACTAAAAATTTATCAAAGTTTGTAAATTCACTAAAATTTAGGAGGTAAATCAAGACACTGTTTGTTTGTCATGAGGTAGTTTGGCCCTTGTCCTGTCAAAAATGCTAAATTTGGGTGCTGTATCTATGCTAATACAATCGCCCTGGTGGTTGCAACAGGTAAACCACTACACATGGGCTGGTGTTTTTCACTCCTCGCAATTTAGTTGCGCAGCTTAACCCCTAGGGGGCCAAACAATTTAGTTAGGCATGTGCCAAGAAACAACAGGATAGTATGAATGCATGATAGCCAAATTCGCAAATTCACTGTCTTGGAAACCTGATCTTTGCTAGGTAAACACGCCCTTCAGTGTATATATCAGCTGGTAACCAGCATTCAGTGAGAAGAGAAGAGATAGAGCCTGTAACATCATGAGCTAATAGACTATCAAATGCTGCAATAAATCATTGAATTACTCCCTCCATTTACAACCAGGTACGTGATTCATTACCACAACCATTATACGAAACGGCTGATTTCCAACAGAACACTACGTTGCTACATCCACAAATGCAAGTTAAAACTCTACCATGCAAAGAAGAAACCAGAGCTCATTTAAGATGGATTGAGGCGAAGTGAAAAACAGTCCTGTGGTCTGACGAATAAAAAATTTAAATTATCTTTGGGAATCATGGATGCCGCATCCTCCAGGGCTAAAGAGAAGAGGGACCATCTGGCTTGTCAGCACACAGTTCAAAAGCCAACATCCGTGATGGTATGGGGGTGCATTACTGCACATGGCATGGGTGACTTGCATATCTTAATGCTGAACAATGTACAGCTCCGGAAGAAATTAAGAGACCACTGCACCTTTTTCTTCCCTTCCCAAAAAAGTCGAAAAGGAAGGTTTTGAGTGAGGAACAGAAGGGTTAAAATTCACTGCAAATTGAACGCTTCTGTTCCTCACTCAAAACTTTCCTTTTCAATTTTTTTGGAAAGGAAAGAAAAAGGTGCAGTGGTCTCTTAATTTTTCCCGGAGCTGTAAACAGGTTTTGGAGCAACATATGGTACCATCCAGGCAACATCTTTTCAGGGAAAGCCTTGCTTATTTCTGCAAGACAATGCTAAACCACATTCTGCATGTATTACAACAGGTGCTAAACTGGCCTCTGCAGTCCAGACCTGTCACCCATTGAAAATATTTGGCGCATTATGAAACTAAAAATATGACACAGGAGACCACGAAATGTTGAGCAGCTGAAATAATAAATTAAGCAAAAATGGGATAAAATGTCACTTTCAAAACTACAGCAATTGGTCTGCTCAGTTCCCAAACACTTAGAGTATTGTAAAAAGAAGACATGATGCAATCATCTGATATGTTGTCTTAGTATTATTTTCAACTAAATATAGGGATAAATGATTTGTATGTCATTGCATTCTGTTTTTATTTGCATTTTATGCAGTGTCCCAACTTTTTTGTAAGGGTTGTAGTTTCTTTAATGTTTTTTCAGCCATTTAGAATTTGTGAAAAACACTTAAAAAAACAACTATGGCACCAAATGACCAATCACCATGTACTTTTATATTGCATCTATGGACGATGGTCATCAAATGTTATATTTACCCTGTCAGAATGTTAAAAAACAAGGCTGCTAAACACCAATGAACATATGCATCGAAGTGGTTTTGCATATATGCACAAAAATCCAACACACATAATGGTATCTTAATTCTTCTTCCTACATATTTTGACAACCACGAGACAACAACCACGAGTGCAAGCAATTGTTGGTCCTCCACAGGTTGGAGCTACTGAGGCTTACACATTTGCAAGCTCATGACACACCCGTTTGTGTCAAAATCTTGAAAAGAGGTAAAATGGTCAAAATTCTCCCAAGGAACATAGGTGCAATTGAGAGCCAATAATTCCATTGTAACGTTTTCTTTGAAAATTCTTAATTAGTGAGAAACGCTTCACACACTACTTCTAGAGTGTCAAATGACCGAACTTAATTGTGATTACTTTTGGTACACATGGTCAGAGATTCTATTACGTCTATAGACGTTTCCACTTGGCCAGATGAGAATACTAGTAAAAACAAAAAAGCGTACATGCCATATTGTTTGCAGCTATGGACACGAGTTGGATATGTGTCCTATTGAAAAAAACACAATCTGGCTAGTAATAACTTAATGCTGAAACCCGCTAAATGCTGCATGCAGCTTTAATTTTATTTGGAAATTGACGTGAGGAGAACAAATATTGAATAGAAATATGCAGAGAAACATAAAACAAACATACACCGATCAGCCATAACATTATGACCACTGACAGGTGAAGTGACTAACACTGAGGATCTCATTATCATGCATTTGCCAGTGGGTGGTATATATTAGGCAGCAAGTAAATATTCTGTCCTCAAAGTTGATTTGTTACAAGCAGGAAAAATGGGCAAGCGTAAGGATTTGAGCGACTTTGACAAGGGCCAATTTGTGGCTAGAATAATGGCTAGACGACTGGATCAGAGCATCTCCAAAACTACAGCCCTTGTGGCGTGTTCCCGGCCTGCAGTGGTCAGTACCTATCAAAAGTGGTCCAAGGAAGTAAAAGCAGTGAAACGGCGACAGGGTCATGGGCTGCCAAGGCTCATTGATGCATGTGGGGAGTGAAGGCTGGCCCGTGTGGTCTGATCTAATAGATGAGCTATTTAAAAAGTTAATAAAAAAGTTAATTCTGGTACTGATATAAAGGTGTCCGAACACAGTGCATCACAGTTTGTTGTGTATGGGGCTGTTTAGCCGCAGACCAGTCAGGGTGCCCATGCTGACCCCTGTCACTGCCGAAAGTGCCTACAGTGGGCACATGAGCATAAGAACTGGACCACGGAGCAATGGAAGAAGTTGGCACATTTTCTTTTACATCACGTGGATGGCTGGGTGCGTCGCTTACCTGGGGAACACATGGGACCAGGATGCACTATGGGAAGAAGGCAAGCCGGCGGAGGCAGTGTGATGCTTTGGGCAATGTTCTGTTGGGAAACCTTGGGTTGCCATTCATGTGGATGTTACTTTGACACATACCACTTACCTAAGCATTTTTGCAGACCATGTGCACCCTTTCATGGCATTGGTATTCATTAATGGCATTGGCCTCTTTCAGCAGGATAATGCACCCTGCCACAAAGCAAAATGGTTCAGGAATGGTTTGAGGAACACAACAATGAGTTCAAGGTGTTGACTTGGCCTCCAAATTCCCCAGATCTCTATCCAATCAAGCATCTGTGGGATGTGCTGGACAGGGCTTAAAAGATCTGCTGCTAACGTCTTGGTGCCAGATACCACAGCACACCTTCAGAGGTCTAGTGGAGTCCATGCCTCGACGGGTCAGGGCCATTTTGACGGCAAAAGGGGGACCTACATAATATTAGGCAGGTGGTCATAATGTTATGGCTGATCGATGTAAATGGTACCGGATATTATGACCTCAGGTACCAAAAGTTCAATGAAGCCACTACAGGTAGGCCTATACGTCCATCAGAGTCAGTGGGAAGTGCTGCCTTAAGCAAAGCTGCTTTAAGTATGAGTGCCCTTATTGAGTGCCATACCATTGTGCCCCAAAGAGCATTTAACCAGAAGTATGGACTGTATGCATTAGGTCCACTCGGATTGCAATGGTGTAGAAACCAGAAGATATGGTCCTCATTGCAGCGTACAATCACAAATACAGTACCAATCAAAAGCTTGGACACCTACTCATTCCAGGGTATTTCTTTATTTTTACTATTTTCCTCATTGTTTAATTATAATGAAATTATAACTAAGAAATAACAAGGAATCATGTGGTGAACAAAAAAGTGTTAAACAAATAAAAATACATTTTATATTGTAGATTCTTCAATGTAGCCACACTTGGCCTAGACAGATTTACACAAACTTTGCATTCTCTCAACCAGCTTCATGAGGTAGTCACCTAGAATGCATTTCTAGTAAGTTGTGCTTTGTTAAAAGTTAATTAATGGATTTTTTTCCCCGCATCTTAAGCATTCCAGGTGACTATCTCATGAAGCTGGTTGAGAGAATGCCAAAAGTGTGTAAAGCTGTCATCAAGGCAAAGGGTGGCAACTTTAAATAATCTAAAATATAAATGTATTTGTCACACTCTCACCCTAATTCTGTTCCCCTGTCTTGCTTTGTGTCTCACCCCCACCAGGTGTCCCCCATCCATTGTTTTCCCTGTCTAGGTAATCTGTCTTCTCTGTTTGTTCCAGTTGCCAGTTCGTCTTGTGTGTTTCCCAAGTTGTTCCCACATTCCTTGCTTTGTCAGTGTTCCCCGTGCCATAACCAATATTCCCATGTACCGGACCCGTCTGTTGAACAACCCGATTCTCTTGCTCATTATATACCTTGCCGTGATATTCCCATGTACCGAACCCCTGCCTGCTTTATGATCTGATCTTTGCCTGCCGATTAGGGTGCAATAAAAACCTGAGGTTATTCCTGCCTCCTGTGTCTACATTTAGGTTTACTACTGAGTCATGATAGTATTTTGATGTCTAACACTTCTTTGTTACCACATGATTCCATATGTGTGATGTCATAGGGATGTCTTCACTATTATTCAGCAATGTGGAAAATAATAAAAATAAAAAACACCCTTGAATGAGTAGGTGTGTCCAAACTTTTTACTCACATCATATGTGTACATAATAAAGTATACAAAAATCCTACAATTCCCAGTCCTCAAAAGCACCAACTTGCCACACTTAATTTCAGATCCTAAAATATGCTATCAGAGATATTTTGTAGTTGCCATAGCCCATAACAATGCAATGTGCACCAACCTGGAAATATCCGAAGGAAATATCCACACAGCACTATCCACACAGCACAAAGCAGACACTAGAAAAAATTCTACTTTATTGTCATTGAAAAAGTACAAGTACACTACAATGAAATGCAGTTAGCATCTAGCCAGAAGTGCTAATAGAAGAGGGCAGAAAATGTACAAGTATTTAGAATATGTGTATTACAAGTGGAATGTATAGATTTGCAAACAAGGCAAATGCAGTACAAATGGCAATACTAAATGTGCAATTAAAGCAAATAGAGGAGGGCACAAAATTTACAAAATGTACAAGTATTATGTATAGTGTATGTTACTACTGGGATAAATAGTTGTGCGGGTACAAATGACAGTTATAAGTGGTATTCTAAATGTGCAATTGAGGCAAGTTGAAGCATGTGCAGAGATAGCAGCAATGAGGTCCTGAGATAGACATGTATAGACATGTATGTATAACAACTGAAAAATGTAAGTACGATGGCAATTCTAAGTGTGCAATGAAGGCAAGTTGAATGTGCATTATTGTAGGTGTCCATATGGGGCTGTTATATTTGTAATAGTTGTAAAACTACTCTTTCCAAACAAACTCCAAGCTCAGCCCCATTCAGGATAGCTCTATTTTGTTAATATTCATCATAGAAAATATTCAGCAGAACCAATGACGGGCGCAACAATCAAAATCTAGAACAGCACCATAGAAGTATGTCCACGTATAAAAATAACTTATGGTACCCCCTATGAGGCAAACAACTGGACCAGGAATGTAATGAAGTGTTGCATGATGCTAACTGCATTTCATGCAAACTGCATTTCTTTGTACTGTACTTGTACTTGTTCAATGACAATAAAGTTGAATATAATCTAAATCTAATGATTAAACACTGTTTTTATACTTGACTGTAACCACTGGGGTCATTCATTCTAAACTTTGTGCCTGACTTTTCATTCAAAATGTGTTTTAATTGATTCACTTTGTAATGTGCATCTTTTCTTGCTTATTGCTGTCCTACCCATTTCCCCAAAAGTGAAGAACTTTATCAAGTTTAGGTAGTGTTTGTAGGCCACCCTGGATAAAACTCTCAGTTGCATGTCCACTGCTTTGGGCACTTTGAAAAAGTCATGCCTGTAGTAATCCTCTGGGTTTGTGGGTGAATTGCGGGAGAAGAATTTGTTGGGTTACGGATGTGGGGCATTTGACTGGGCTGAATGTTTACCTTTGGATTTAACTCATATTGTTCAAATGTTTTTTGTTTTTTTTTGCAGTCCGCTGCAGCAAGGACCCCAGCAACTGTCTTTAAGGTGCAATTTAGGCACTCCAAGTCTTACAAGCCATTACCTCAGCGCTATAGTCCTGTCAGTCACAACTGTGTTAGACATGGGCGCTTAAAGCTTATGAATGTACCACTCTCAGATTTTGCTACTTCTTATCTTCGCATTTGCCTGACTGGTTTGTATCGGCAACCAAACTTGTGGAGTCACTGTAGTGCATCACAATGAGGGACACAATGCACAAACAGAGCCAGTGGCTGCACTCGTCTCATCCTGGCCTGTGCTACTTTTGTTTTTCCCGACATGTTTGCAGCCCCATCATACATCTCCGGAAAAAATTAAGAGACCACTGCACCTTATTCTATCCTTTCCAAAAAAGTCGAAAAGGAAGGTTTTGAGTGAAGAACAGAAGGGTTAAAATTAAGAGACCACTGCAAATTGAACACTTCTGTTCCTCACTCAAAACTTTCCTTTTCAACTTTTTTGGAAAGGAAAGAAAAAGGTGCAGTGGTCTCTTAATTTTTTCCGGAGATGTATGTTTGCCCACATCAACCTAAAAGAGGCAACTTTAAGCGGGGTAGCACATATGTAGCAACATCTGCTGGGTCCTCTCCAAAACAATATAAAAACATACAAGTCCTCTTGAAGCACCAGTGTAACGAAATACAGAACGCTTCATTTTCTATTACCCATGTTGTTTTAGGCACCATTAATATCATGTTTGTGATTTCTGTCACATTTATATTAACAATCTTGACTGTGTGTCAGCTGTGGAAGATGAAATTGTGGGAGAGAAAATTTGGCCTTTAAAGGGATAGTTTGGCCAAAATTCATATTTGGGTAAAAGTCCACTTACACTTAGTTGTTGCTGAAGGCACATAGAGTCATTCTTTAAAACAATCCATTATTCAGCACAGTCTGTAATTAGCATTATTATTATTAGCAATGTCTAAATTAATGAATGGAAACAATGCATCCCACTATACCAAAGCTGCATTGCAAGCGAAAAACTACTCCAAAACACTTCTACACTACATTTAGTCATCTGTCGCGCTAGCATCGATTTTTTAAACTGTATACTGAGAAAAGAGCCGGCAGAATTGGGTGAATTCAAACTGGCACTAGTGAACTATTTTCTCTATCCACCACACACAGCTTATGTTCTTTGGCAATGATGTCATTGAGGTGGGCGTGGACTTTAACCTCAACAAGTTATGTGAAGATGGGTAGCTTTGTCTAGCTGTCCCATTTTCTTCGGTGGACGTCAGCATTATATTTATCATTGTGGTGTGGAATCTGTGTAATAATGTAGTATTCTAAATGTATTATGAAGGTATGTTTCATTGAGAATTGAATGCGCCTAAATAAAGAGAAGGAATAGGATCATCTGTGTTTAGATTCTCTCTTTTAGTAGGTTGCGCTCTGATAACCTCAGGAATGTGAAATATTTACGTTGACCATCTGGCATGGGGGTTGGAGATACAATCTGTGCTAGGTAGACACACCCTTCAATGTACAGTTGTGCTCATAAGTTTGCATACCCTGGCAGAAATTGTGACATTTTGGTATTGATTTTGAAAATATGACTGATCATGCAAAATAACTGTATTTAATTTAAAGATAGTGATCATATGAAGCCATTTATTATCACATAGTTGGTTGGCTCCTTTTTAAATCATAATGATAACAGAAATCACCCAAATGGCCCTGATCAAAAGTTTACATACCCTTAAATGTTTGGCCTTGTTACAGACACACAAGGCAACACACACAGGTGAAAATGGCAATTAAATGTGAATTTCCCACACCAGTGGCTTTTTAAATTGCAATTAATGTCTGTGTATAAATAGCCAATGAGTTTGTTAGCTCTCACGTGGATGCACTGAGCAGGCAAGATACGGAGCCATGGGGAGCAGAAAAGAACTGTCAAAAGACCTGCGTAACAAGGTAATGGAACTTTATAAAGATGGAAAAGGATATAAAAAGATATCCAAAGCCTTGCAAATGCCAGTCAGTACTGTTCAATCACTTATTAAGAAGTGGAAAATTCAGGGATTTGTTGATACCAAGCCAAGGACAGGTAGACCAAGAAAGATTTCAACCAAAACTGCCAGAAGAATTGTTCAGGATACAAAGAAAAACCCACAGGTAAACTCAGGAGAAACACAGGCTGCTCTGGAAAAAGACGGTGTGGTTGTTGCAAGAACCACAATATGACGATACTTGAACAAAAATGAGCTGCATGGTCGAGCTGCCAAAAAGAAGCATTTACTGCACCAATGCCACAAAAAAAGCCTGGTTACAATATGCCCGAGAACACCTTGACACGCCTCACAGCTTCTGGCACACTGTAATTTGGAGTGACGAGACCAAAATAGAGCTTTATGGTCACAGCCATAAGCGCCATGTTTGGAGAGAGGTCAACAAGGCCTATAGTGAACAGAATACCATCCCCACTGTGAAGCATGGTGGTGGCTCACTGATGTTTTGGGGGTGTGTGAGCTCTAAAGTCACGGGGAATCTTGGAAAAATTGATGGCAAGATGAATGCAGCATGTATATGTATATCAGAAAAGACTGGCAGACAATTTGCAATCTTTTGCACGAAAGCTGCGCATGGGACGCTCTTGGACTTTCCAGCACGACAATGACCCTAAGCACAAGGCCAAGTTGATCCTCTAGTGATTACAGCAGAAAAAGATGAAGGTTCTGGAGTGGCAATCACAGTCTCCTGACCTTAATATCATTGAGCCATTCTGGGGAGATCTCAAACATGCGGTTCATGGCTCTGAGGTGAATGTGCTTCTGGAAGTTATCCTCACAAGCCCAGTACAGGCTCTTCCTCGAACACAGCCGTCACTATCTGGAACCTATCGCTTTCTTCCACCCTCTTCCCATCATAAGGTATTTATTTAAACTAAATGTGATTATAGAAAGCTTTGGGATAATGAGGAAGTTTTCTAATTAAGTGCATGTTCTAAATTGTCTGGAATTGCCCCTCACACTGCTTAAACCTTTGTCATACCGGAGCCTCATAGGGTGCCTCGGTAAGGCACTACTCTACTGCACCATTGCAAGACTAGGTTTTATTCCATCTTATGGATGTGAATGAAGGTCCAGTAGTGGCAGTAGATATGGCCCAGTGTTGGTGGGTTAGATGTGAAATTGAGAAGATGTCATGCACATTTTTGAAGCCTAAACATAAAACATACATTTCACAGGTACTTTAACGTCTGGGATTAGCAACAGTGTCAATTCCAACAGATGAAGGCATGAATGAGGTATGTATTATCTCCCTACATTTTTACATTTTTTATTTTTATATATACTTTATTTTTACTTCTGTTTGGTTACAATTTTCACAATTGGAGAATCTAAACTCCATAAAACATTACTGGCCAATGATAATGAATAAGATTTGTCATACAATTTCAGTTTGACAAGTTATTTACATGAACATCAAATGCTTTTGAAATTTGAAAGATTTTGGGACATGAGGATATAAGACTTCTTTGTGACAGATGTTCAATTTTTACAGTTTTGTATGTACTAGCTCTGTTTTTATATAAACAGGTGTTAGGTTCTGTTTTTGTTCTGTTTGGGTTTTGCCTTTCCTTTTGAATGTACATGTAGCCTGTTCTGTTTGGTTTTTGTCCTTTGATTTTGAACGTAGCTTGTCTTCTGTATCAACTGTGTCTTGATTGCCCCTCATTTTGTCCCTATTTAAGTTCCTTCTGCCCCTCTGTTTCTTAATGGTCATTGTTGCCTGTTGCCTGTTCCTGCCGTTTTGAGCCTTTTGTCTTTCAACCAAATCTGTTTATTAAAATAGTTTTTGTTTAAGCAACCTCTGAGCCTGTGTCCTGCTACCCCTGCCGCTAACTGCTGATAACAGGATGGAGCAGCTCAATCAGAATCAGTTCTACAATCAATACCATCAACAAAGCATGGTCAAAAGGAGGATGCTGCCTCTGTATTGGACACTACAAGTTCCGGTTCTGCACCAGCTGACCCCCTCAATTTCACCTTTGAGCTTTTGAGGTTGAGTGGCACATCCAGTTCCAATCTAACCTCTGGTTCTGAGGTTCTTCAGCCAGATTAGTGGGAGACATAGGGAGAAAGGAAGAGGAAGGTAAAACTGTGATTAGTGTGGACAAGCCATCATAAACAAGGTGTCTTCAGCTGGTAGCCAGCTGTTGATAAGTTGGGACTGCATTAATGGGCACAGTGGAAAATGGGATTCATGCTCCATGTGTGGAATGGCAGAAAACAATCTCTTAGTTGCATCAGCCGTACCTTTTCCTGGTGGAACATATACTGACATTGCAGACTGGGCTGGCCTCCTGCACCTTCAAATCCTAAAGACCACATACTATGCTGTGCAGAAATCATATCATCCCAGCTATTAATGAAGAACACAAATTCAGGCAAGAACGCATCATGTCAGCACTCAATACACAGAGGATGGCCAAGTGATTCACATCTGTGGAGATGGTCGTTCATATTCCCCTGGCTACTCTGCAAAATAGATAACCTACAGTTTTATGGATGACCGAACCAAAGAAATAATTATTTGACCTGGTGCAGATATTTTTTTGAATGTGCATGAAAAGCTGAATAGCTAACTGTAACCAATGACGCAAAGCTTCAGAAACAAACTTCTACAGAGTCCTGGCCATGAGGGACACCACTGTTATTTAGCAAGCCGAAATAAGACTTCCCAATTCAGCACTTCAACCTAATATTGCTACCCTGCCAAAGCCAGCTAAGGAAGAGGTTGTTGTCTGGCACAGATCTTGCCTTCAAAAAACACCATAAATTCACTGCAGTAACACAATTCTTTGTGAAAGTACTACAACGGAAAAGGTGTGTCAATAAAACGTTGATATTTTTGTTATTTTTGTTATGACTTTGTTGTCAACTAAAGTGCCATTGTTTAAAAAATGCATGATGATTGTTTTGCTGTAAAACAAAATGAGTTATTGTTGAATGTTGACCTACCAATAAAGACCATTTTTTTGTTTTTAGAAATTCTCACTGTTTACATGACAAGTTTATTATTAAAAGCATGTAAACAATCATCAGAATCAATGTTATTCTTTACAGCATCTTGTGAGCCTAGTACAATATAGTGCTGCAGTAGTTGCAGTACAACAAATGTATAGTTGAATTTGTAATGGCTAGGGAAATAGTCTAATTATGGTGACATTTAAAATAAGTCCAACACCTCATTAGCATCTGGAAATCCAATGTGTAGTGCAGTTGGGGATGGATATGTGTCGGATGGTGGTAGCCACACAGGATGGCAGGACTTTACGGTCTCCTTTCTGGAGCCTTTCTACTTTCAAAGACCACGTATTGCATACCAAACAAAATTTGGTATGCAATAAGCCTGTATTGCCTGAGACAAGATGAAAAAATGTTATACATTTTATAAAGTATAACATGTAACGCTTAATTCTACCATTTAAATACCATGTAGATAGATATACAGCTGACTCTTGTAAAAGCACAAAAGTGGTTCAATAAATGAAATCAGTCTGATTTGCTTTATTGACATCAATTAAATAAAACGTTTAGCTTTGAGCTAAAGCCTGAGTCAATGTTTGTGCACAAAAAACAATGGACCAGACTGTACGTTTACATCCAAGGGGTTTAGCAGATTAGCTCAGTTCAGATACACAATTCAGTGAATAGACATGAGACCGTTTTTGCATGTTGCTTGTCATACTAAAGATGTAAAAGCATCATCTATAGTCAGGCATTTAGGCCTATGTCCAGCAGAATGGCAACCTAGCTTGCTGCATGAGTCAAAGCAGAAAGGTAGCACTTGGAAAAGTCAACAAGATATATATATATATATATATATATATATATATATATATATATACTGTATATTTATATACACTTCATTAATTATCATTAACACACGGGTAGGCCAATGTAATATTATTATTATTATTATATTGGACTATAAAAAAAACTTACAGTCGACATGAGACATTCTAAAACTTTCTCAGCAAATTAATTTGAATTGGGACAGCTAATAACTAGCCGTTTGTCTTGCTAAGTTGGACATACAATATTAAACTAAATACTAGTTTTTAGTATGCCTGATTATCTTTTTCTTTTTAGGCATAATAATATACAGCACTTAGAATTGTCCAGTGTATGAAATGTGCTATCCAAATAAATAGCCTTGCCTTACACACTGTGACCGCCCACTCCTTCTGCCTGTGGCTATCCTTTGTTTTCTTCTTGGAGGGTGTGGGCGGAGCCGGGAGGACTGTCAGGAAGATGGGCAACACCTGTCGGAGATTTGGATAAAAGCTGGGCCTTCAGAGCTGCTCGCTGTCTCTCCAATACAGCAGACACCTTATGTTGTTTTATTTTGGCCTTTTGGGTTTCTTGCGCCGTACAACATACTACATATAATATTGTTTATGTAAACCACTCACGCCACTGATGTGCTGATTTTCACACCCTACCCATTATTCAGTTGTATTTGTCTTTAATAAATGATATTTTCTTACCAAAGTGTTGTCTCCCTTTGTTTGTCATGGCATTGAGCCAGGTCTTGACAACACTGGTTTGCTAATGTTAGGTAGCTACTTACTCTGGCCATTGGGTCCCTTGGTTCTTGAATGTCTTTTCCAGTTTATTTTTGGAATGCCAAAAAAGTCTTCAGCACCCCAGGAGTTTTGAGGGGGGCGAAATCCAGATGATCAACCACAAATCTTGGAACGAGTTCAGCTTCAGGGACTGGGTCATTCATGTTCTCCAGCATTGGCATCAATAGTTCCCACTCATTGCAACAAAAGCATTCCAGTTGGCATTAGCTTGCACGATCCACAACTACACCAACAACCTACGGATTCTGAGCTGGGGATTAACTGGTTGTACTATTGCCCCCTTCCTCAGCTGCTGTCCGAGCCTCTAGTTTGGTCAATTCATTCTCTGTGTATTCTGGTTCGAACAAGAAATTCTCTATCCCCTGAAAAAAGTATTCTTTCTGGTCGTATTCAGAGTCAGACATGATACAAATGTCTTTAATTGCTCTCTCTCTCTCGAGCAAATAAAGTTTAACTGTCCAAGGTGAATATGAAAGACAAAATAGGTAACTTGCTTTCTAGCTAGCAAATATTAACTTTTGATTACTGTGACGTATACACTTTCTCTTCCCGAAAGAACGCGTGGATTTATACAATTATGAACAAAACTGACCGGTGTGGCATGGGGGGCACCGTAGTGGAGCTTCAGCGTCGTGCCACCGTACCCCTATGGCAGCACACAGGAGAACAGTGGGGTTGCTGAACGCAGCCCAAACAAGGAGCCCTGACAAGCCACACCTGGAGTCCATCAGGACTCATCAGGGCAAGAACAAAAGGGACTCTCAGACAGGTATGTCGAGGAGTGTCTGGAAATGCTGACTGTGGTTTTTTTGTTCCCTATGTTCCAGAGAGCGTGAAGCGGGCTGAGCCGACACACCCAGAATACCGTTGCCCTCGCCGAGGCCTGTGATCTCCAGCTACCCTCATTGACCCCCTTGGTCTTTGCATGTTTTTGTTTTCCATTTTTTTCTAGTGTTGAGATTTATAATAAATACCCAAGTGCTCCCCAGCATCAACGCATCAGGCCTCTTTGTTCTCCGCAACGCTACACCGGTTTACACAGGAAATACCAGTTAATTTGAAATTAGATTCATATTGTGATAATTAAATCTTAATTTTGAAGAATAAAACATTGTCATTTTCTTTGAGGTAAACAACACCACTAGTCTTTGTTTGGAGTGTTTTGGAGTAGTTTTCCACTTGCAATGTAGCTTTGGTATAGTGGGATGCACCGTTTTGGACAATGCTAATAATGCTAATTACAAAATGGGACAGAGCTGAATAATGCATTGTTGTAAAAAAATGACTCTATGTGCCTTCAGGAACAACTCAGGGTAAGTGGACTTTTACCCAAATATGAATTTTGGCCAAACTATACCTTTAATTGGCCTTTGTTTGTGTTTATGGATCGCATCTGTAAAAGTAATTAGCAGACAATGGGATTCTGTTAATCTGTTAAAGAGATCTTGGTTGTATCTGCTCTTTGTTCTGTAAGTATATAGCACATCTGTCTTGAAAGGATAATTTACAATTGTCGTTGGGTGCCCTGGGGAAGGGGGGCGACCCCCTGTGGTGACTCCTAATAAGCCAGGGTCCCGACATCATTCAACAAGCAGTGTGTTGGATCAAGATGAATCACTGTTTCCTGCAATTGCTGTATTAATAAAGGTTAAATCTGAGTATTCAGGCTTTTCTCCATAATTTGAGGTAATTTCCTTGACACAGCCATGTAGTGAATACAAGATCATCCTCAACTCTAACTTTAACGACTGGTACAAATTACATTAATTATCTTCTTGGCTCCTGAGAGCTGATCCCTTATGCGCTAAATGACGGACAGGACCTACTATTTTCTTAAGACGAGCTTGCCTCTTTCTGCTTATGTTTCATACCCAGTGGCCGTGCTTGCTGACGACAAGTAACATTCACTAGCCTTGTGTTCATTGATGCATTATAGTGGAGCCAACGGACATCTTTGTGCCACGTTTCCTGAAACCTAAGTATATTTAATTTGGGATTTGGTTTATATGACTCAATAATAATAATATTAATAGGGGTTTGGGTAGTGGGTCGAAAAGAAAACAAAGCCATTATGGAGGCTACAGGTTATAATCATCCCGGAAGTGGTGTTTTGAGAAGGTTTTTGAATGTGATGACTGAGTCTGCATGACGTACGTGTGGGGTAAGTGAATTCCAGAGCATGGGTGCCAAGCAGCACCTTTGGAGGAGAGACGGAGTGGGGGGACCAGAAGATCAGGACAGGAGATAGTGGGAATAAATTGGGAGAACGTCCAGGTGGTGGGTAGGTGCAAGGTCTTTGTGTGTGAAGAGGATTGTTTTTAAATTAATAGGGCTGGGTTAAAAAAATCGATTCTCTGATTAAAATCAATCTTTGCTTGAGTGATCTGATATCGATTCATAAAATCCCGAAATCATTCTTTTAATATATGCCTTTTCAAGTGGATGCATGAAGCTTTGACCCCATTAACGAGAACTTGTTGAACATGCTAGGCTAGGCTGAGAATAGTCAACATGGCGGAAGTTGCACCACTGAAGGCAACGTCAGGCCTAAAGGACGATGTTTGGATTCATTTCGGATTCAAAAACTATGAAGACAGAGAAGAACTGGACAAAAGCAAAGCCATATGTAGAGCCCTGTAATTTCCAAATGTGGAATCCAGACAAAAACGCGGAATTCAGACAAACACGGAATTGAAAGAATTATATATTTTTTTGTTTTGTCATTTGTTTTAAATTTTGATGCTAAATTGTGAACTGAGCACAGTTTACATGCACACAGTTTACTATCACACAAGCGTCAGAGCAGAGCAATGTCCGGTACCCGATGTTCAAAGTATCAAACTAGCGAGTGAAGTCAGAGAAACAGAACTGGCTGTGTCTGTGCACGCCAGACCCGGCACCACGAGGGAGCAAGAGGGGGCTTAGCCCCCTCAGTTGTATTTTCTGCCACCCCAGTTTAAGTTTTAAAAACTATACAGTATCGAAAAGTAGCCGAAAAATAGCCAAAAACAGATTAGTCCCCTCGCCATTTTTAACAGCCCCCTTGGTTACTTCATGCTGGCACCGGGCCTGGTGCACGCGCGTGTTTGTGTTGAACTGTCAGTAAGTGGCTGTCACATTGATATAAAGAAGGTAGCCTACCCATCGTCTGAGCAACAATTAACCAAAGGTAGCTAGCTAACTGTCACAACTGGATAGCTACAGTCGGCTACAATTGATTAGTGTCATGCAGGCAACATTAGAGATTCAGGCAGCAACAATAAGAACTCCGGTTTTCGTATTTTGCCTTCAGAATAAAAGTTTGTGGTGAAACGTTATACATTCGGCAGCAACAATAGGACTTCAAGTTATCTTATTGTGCCTTCAAAATAAACGACTATGGTGTATATATAGCTCTGGAAAAAATTAAGAGACCCCTCCTAATTTTTTAAAATCAGCTTCACTACATGTATGGCAGCCATTCCATTCCAGTGTCTGTTAAATTCCAACACAGGCGCACCTCATTTTACTTAATGAGGTACAGATTAGGTGATTACCTGAACCAAATCTAATTTGACAAGGAAAAGTATAAAAACCACTGCTCTGGTCATCACTATCCTCTTGCAATAGGACAAGCTGGATGGCAAAAACTGTGCAAGTAGTACCTCAAAGGAAATTTGAATAAAAAAATAACAATTGAACATGACAAAAGAGTTGAAAAGAAAAGCGTTGAGTGAGGAAAAGAAGGGTTCAATTCTGGGTTTACTGGCAGAGGGATACTGACACAACTGCAGGAACGCAAGGACTCAAATGCAGACACAGAGGCAGAGAAGAACAATCCAAAATATTTATTAAACCAATAGGGACAAGGCAGTCTCGTAGTGGTAGTCCAGGCAGGGGTCGGTACCGATGATCAGATGGTTGGCAGCACAGAGAAACAGGACGGGCTCGCAGTGGAAGACGGGGGGGGCAGGCAGGCTCGTAATCCGAAAAAAAGGCAGGGGTCGAAACCAGGGGAAAGAACTACAGGCAGAGTAGGTAACACAAAACATGGACCGCTGAAAACGGCTGTACAAGACAACATGATCTGGCAACTGCCAGAACAGAGAACAGAGATTAAATACACAGGGCTAATGGGGAACCGGGAACACCTGGTGAGGGGCGGAGACAAGACAACAGGTGAAACACATCAGGGCGTGACAGATACAGTGAGCATCAGGTTGCTTCCATCCTGAAAATTTCAAAGACGGCGGCTCATAAGAACAAAGTCAAGCAACAGAGATTGGGGACAACAAATCTACAGACTGGCAGAGGGCGAAAACAACTTTCCACTGACCAAGATGATCGTCAACTTATTCGAATGTCACTCAACAACCGTAGGATGACATCAAGTGACCTACAAAAAGAATGGCAAACAGCAGCTGGGGTGAAGTGCATGGCGAGGACGGTTCGAAATAGGCTCCTAGGGGCAGGGCTGAAGTCGTGCAAATCTAGAAAAAAGCCCTTCATCAATGAGAAGCAAAGAAGAGCCAGGCTGAAGTTTGCAAAAGACCATAAGGATTGGACCGTAGAGGAATAGAGTAAGGTAATCTTCTCTGACGAGTCAAATTTTCAGCTTTGCCCAACACCTGGTCGTCTAATGGTTAGACAGAGACCTGGAGAGGCCAACAAGCTACAGTGTCTTGCACCCACTGTGAAATTTGGTGGAGGATCGGTGATGATCTGGGGATGCTTCAGCAAGGCTGGAATCGGGCAGATTTGTCTTTGTGAAGGACGCATGAATCAAGCCAAGTACAAGGTTTTCCTGGAAGAACACCTGCTTCCTTCTGCTCTGACAATGTTCCCTAACTCTGAGAATTGTATTTCCAGCAGGACAATGCTCCATGCCACACAGCCAGGTCAATCAAGGTGTGGATGGAGGACCATCAGATCAAGACCCTGTCATGGCCAGCCCAATCTCCAGACCTGAACCCCATTGAAAACCTCTGGAATTTGATCAAGAGGATAATGTATGGTCACAAGCCATCAAACAAAGCCGAGCTACTTGAATTTTTGTGCCAGGAGTGGCATAAAGTCACCCAACAGCAATGTGACAGACTGGTGGAGAGCATGCCAAGACGCATGAAAGCTCTGATTAAAAATCAGGGTTATTCCACCAAATATTGATTTCTGAACTCTTCCTAAGTTAAAACATTAGTATTTTGTTGTTGAAAAATGAAATTAATTTGTTTTCTTTGCCTTATTTGATGTCTAAAAACAATGCATATTTTTTGGTTATTTTGACCAGTTGTTGTTTTCTACATATAAATACTCTAAATGACTATTTTTATTTGGAATTTGGGAGTAATGTTGTCAGTAGTTTATAGAATAAAACAAAACTTTTCATTTTACTGAAACACATACCTATGAATACTAAAACCAGAGAAACTGATACTTTTGCATTGGTCTCTCATTTTTTTCCAGAGCTGTATAGTGTGTATTCAGTATATTTTCAAAGGAAAAACTATGTGGGGAAAAATATACATGAAACAAAATTAATTTTTCAATAATACTTCACATCAGGTAAAGAATATAAGGTGGAGCACATTGAGAAATGGTTAGAGCTTAAGTAAGTTAATGTAGAGGACATTACAAATGTAAACAAAATCCTATTTTGATGTTATTATTGTTGTTAATCTCCTTGTGCGCATTACCTTTGGAGAGGGATTGTGTAATAAATTTAAGCACATTATATTGTCCTTCGCCACTGTATTGTACAAGTGATTCTTTTGTAGTGATAAAAAAATTTCAGTGCCGCAGTGAATGTATCGTACGAAATACTCAGGAGAGTTTGAAAAGTTTGAAAATAAGAGCTCGCTCTGCCAGCTCCTCTTCTTAAAATGAAATTTTAGTAAGTTTACTAGTTGCACTGTATTGTACTAGTACCTTTTCTGAAAGCACTTACTAAAATAAACTTGAGAATGTCTTTATTTCTTTTTTGTTGTTTGTGTATAAAATGGAATCACAGAAAAATAAAATGGAATTGGATTGCTTCTAGCTTGTAAAATTTACAGCACATGTTCTCTGAGAATCTCTTATATCCAAGCAAAATTGGTATTTAAACTGAAATATCCCTTACCTAATTGATATTGAATCGAATCAGAAATTTAATCAAATCCGGAGTTTGTGAATCAGAATCAAATCGATTTGGGAAATATGTGGTAATATATCCAGCCCTAAAAATGAATACAGTTTTTCACAAGGAGCCACGTGTAGTTTGATGAGAATTGTTTTTTTTATGTTCCGCTGATTGACGCCAAGGAGGATTCTGGCAGTTATCCAAAGTGACACCGAGGTTTTTGACCTGGTTTGACAGAGGGACTGGGAAGCCATCTATGGTGATGCTGAGGTTATGCTCTTTGGACAGGGATGTACAGTAGGTTTGATTTCAAATGTGAGGGGAACAAATATTTATTGCAAATGCCCATGGTTTTGGAATGGGATGGCTAATAATTTATAGGTGTGTTGGTCGAAGGTCCACATACTTTTGGCCCCATTGTGTATGTCTACTGGTGGACACAACATCTCTTTTATTTTGCTAGAATAAACATGAAAAATACCACCTTCAGCCATTTTATTTAATTTTACCTAGTTAAGATATTGTCTCTGATGTGTGTTCTTAGTGAAGAGCTACTGCACAGACCTCTGTATTTAAAACATTTCAATGACCTCTGTAAGTTAAAAAACAGATTTGAATGGTTCGTGAAGTTTATTGGAATTTCGGTGTTTTCACAACACCGTAGCCACAGCCCTCTACCGTGTTTTGGATAGGATATAAAGATTGGAGATGGGGCGGAAGTTATTGATGTTTTCAGGGACAGCTTTAGGTATTTTAAGGATCCTGGTCACTGCAGCAATCTTCAAAGTAGATGATACAACTGCTGTCGTGAGAGAGGAGGTAATTAAACGTGAGTAGAGGGGTTATTGAGGGAAGGCCAGCTTTTAGAATGCTGGTTGGCATGGAGTGTAGTTGACAGGTATTTGGATTTGGAGATCCGTTAAGTTTTCAGTGTCCAGGGTGAATTCAGAGGCAGGTGGAGCAGGCTGAGGGGACGGGTCAGCAGGGAAATTGTCAGAAGTCTGGAGTAAGTTGTTATGTTGTGGAGAAGAGGAATTTTGAGTTTTTGCCAGAGTTGATGATGTCCAAGTAGTATGATGATTTTGCAAATGAGTGGGCATTTTCATAGTTTAATAGATGATCATTTTATGCTTAGGAGTGAATTCCTGGATCTGTTTTCTAATAAAGTGGCCCAAGGCACCGTCCAAAGCCTTTTGACTGACGGAGCTCAGGGGTGTGCTTGTTTTAAGGGGCTATGGTTATCCAGACAGGAGGACAGGCAGTTGTGTGTAGTGAGTGACAGTTTGGGGGGGGGGGTGAACTGGGAGACAGGAGGTCAATGGGGTTTATGTTTTTTACCTTTTTAAATGTGATGGTGTGGTTGACTTATTGCTGGCAATGGGGGCAGCAATAGGGAGGAGATATTAATATTGTAGGGATGAACATCAGTGGAGCAGACTAAATGTGAATTTTGTTGTGAGTGGGGAAAGTGACGTTCCGAGTGATGTCTAAACCATCAACTAGAGACATAAAATCAGCAGCAAATGTACAGCTGGCAATGACATCAACATGGCTGTTAAAACCACCTACAGCGAGTTCATTCGGAGACATGGCACACACAGAAGTCATTAAAGTTCAGTTTAAAACATGTCAGATGGTTTTGGTGGTCTATAAAAAGTTGAAACAATCAGGGGTTGAGAGCCAGTGAGTTTAACAGCAAAGCATTTAAATGAAGTTAGATGAGGCATACTGACGGATATAACTTTGAGCTTGTCATGAAACATTATAGCAACCCAACCTCTCTCCTGGTAGAGCGAGGTTGGCTGATGTATGAGTAACCGGATGGGATTTCCTGATGAAGATAATAGAAATCATTAGGCTGATGCCATGTTTCTGTGAGGAACATTATGTCCCGCTTTCTGTCTGTGATAAACTCATCTAGTAGTAGGGCTTTGTTAGTGAGAGACTTAATATTAAATCATTTAGATTTAAAATAGTCGCTGACATACTCGCATATGCCATTACCTGGGTAACCGGGCAGAGCCCACTATGCCTATTGTCTGCCTAGCAATTGTATGGGTCAGAACGGGGAGTTAGACCAAAATGTACGGATGGTGGAACTCTTACTTTGTGTGAAGTTTCAACAAGTCCCACAGTGAATGTATCTTGGTCTGTGGAGAATGTCACTGTGGGCAGAGATGGGGGAGCTCACTAGCTCAGTCAGTGCAGACATACTAGCTCTGATATTAATTATTTCATTGTTGAGCTAGAGCTGATGGCCAGATAGACACTAATCCACCAGGGAAATATTAATCCACATAGTATTGATGAAAAGGAAAACGTGGCACGTGGAATGGAAAACCGGCAGGTAGACTGAGAAGGAAGCTGTGGAGGAGTTTATGTATCAGCGCATCAAAGCAGGCAGTAATATAGGGGCACCAGCAAGGTGCACAGTATGAGGCAGTGTCTCAGTTAGGCTGACATGACATTGGGCTCTACATCTACAGCCTCTCCTAAGGGATCTACTTCCTCAGCCTGTCAACTGGGGACTACTTCCTCAGCAAAAATCCAACACAAAAAATCCAACACAAAAAATACCCCACCACACAAACAGGAAATAACTCAAACAAATACAAACGACAACAAAGGGTGAAACTGAAAAACAAACAAAACGTGCAGCCGATGGTGGGTCTGTCGTCCTGTGGGTTCGACGGGCGATAAGGTGGCAGCAACCCACGGGTCTCAATCAAATGAAAGAAAAAACAAAACAGACAGTTAAACGCTTGTTAGTTTTACATGACATTCCAAACTATGGTCTAAACCATACAAATTATAATATGGTATGACCGTTTTGCTTTGTTCATAAAGTATTTATACATTAGATTTTCCAAGAATAGAATCAATGGTTAAATAGCTGAAATTATCATTACAGACATTCACAGATACCAGAGTGTAGCTTTAAGCTATACTGTAGTGTAGCCACTCTACCTATAAACAAGATAGTATTTCTGATCCATTCAGTAAAATTGTTGTAGTGCAGACTGCACCTCTGGTCTCTTAACAAACATGCCTCCCCTGGCTGTTTGACCCTGGGACTCCTGTCACCGTTGAATGCTGCTGAGACATAATAAGTAAGGTAGGCTGAGTACCATGACAGTGACGCCTGTGTAGCTCTATTACAGTGTGACAACAAAACATTGAAATGTCAGGGAATTAACTGGAGAAACTGATGGATCAACAATATCCTTTACATATTTCTTCACGTTCTGCTCAACAAACTTCCAAAAATCAGTCTACAATCACTTGGTAACTGGTATCATCTTGATGGATGCAAGAATAAGTGATACAAAAAAGCTATAGCCTGTCTAAAAAGGTATTTGTTTGCTGTCTGTAGACTAGCTGTCTGATAGAGCACTCATTAATTGTCTCTCAAAGTTCAGGTAGCCACATTTACACACATAAAACTGTGAGATACATTTTAGTAATTATTTGACATCTGCCCCAGCCCTGAGAATAAACACTTTTTTCAAACAGCAACTAGGTAAATACATCAATGAGAGACCAGTCAGTGTTTGCTTTGCCTGCTTGTGTACAACTCAGAGAAATTAGCTCAAACATCCGACTGTCACATTTATTTTTTTAACAGATTTTGTCAAGAGATAGCCTCTCACTAAAACAGGGATTTCAAAATGTGGAGGAGACATGACCCCATCCCTCTCTAGTGATAGTTCTTTCTTAGGAAAGATGCATTAGATTAGATTAGATTAAACATTATTGTCATTCAACAAGTACAAGTGCAGTACAACGAAATGCAGTTAGCATCTAACCAGTGCAAATAGAAGAGGGCAGAAATGTACAAGTATTAAGTGTATGTACAGTTGTGCTCAAAAGTTTGCATACCCTTGGAGAATTGGTAATATACAGCTCCGGGAAAATTTAAGAGACCACTCCACCTTTTTCTTCCTTTTCCAAAAAAGTTAAAAAGGAAAGGAACAGAAACGTTCAATTTGCAGTGGTCTCTTAATTTTAACCCTTCTGTTCCTCACTCAAAACCTTCCTTTTCGACTTTTTTGGAAAGGAAAGAAAAAAGTGCAGTGGTCTCTTAATTTTTTCTGGAGCTGTATGTACCATTTGTAAAGAAAACATGAGTGAGCAGGCAAAACACATCTTTTATTTCTTATGGGATTCACATTCACATTCAACTGCAGGTCATAACAGAATGACACAATCATAAAACAAAACATGGCAACAAAGAAAAAAATGAACTGACCACTGTCTGCATACCCTTAGTTCTAAATACTGTGTATTGCCCCCTTTAGCATCAATGACAGCGTGCAGTCTTTTGTAATAGTTGTCTATGAGGCCCCAAATTCTTGCAGGTGGTATAGCTGCCCATTCGTCTTGGCAAAATGCCTCCAGGTCATGCAAACTCTTTGGTCGTCTTGCATGAACCACACGTTTGAGATATGCCCAGAGTGGGTCGATGATATTAAGGTCAGGAGACTGTGATGGCCACTCCAGAACCTTCACCTTTTTGTGCTGTAACCACTGGAGGGTCAACTTGGCCTTAGGCTTAGGGTCACTGTCGTGCTGGAATGTCCAAGCGCGTCCCATGCGCAGCTTTCGTGCAGAAGATTGCAAATTGTCTGCCAGTCTTTTCTGATAACATGCCAGTCTTTTCTGATAACTGTATCTAGCCTGCCAGCCGCTTGACCTCCTTCATGTAGGCTGACTCATAATTGGGACTAATCAGGCCTACCCGTGGTTTTGTCTGCAAACTTGATAATGGTGTTGGAACTATGTACAGGAACGCAGTCGTGGGTGAAGAGAGAGTACAGGAGGGGGCTCCGCACACAGCCTTGTAGAAGTTCTACGAATAGCATTCTCACATAGGTGTTGATTTTGTCCAGGTGGGTCAGAGCAGAGTGTGGAAATGGCACCTCTGTTGACCTGTTAGACCGGTAGGCAAACTGGTAGGTATCCCGTGTTGGGGGGAGGAAGGAACAAGGTAGAAACCAGGAAATGTTAGCTAGCTGATAAGTTAGTGTCATTACCTAGCTAGCTAACATTAACAGTAACATCAGTAGCTATAGCTAGACAACTAGCAATGCAAACGATTTTGGCAACTTTCTGAAAACAAAGGAAATATCTGTAGCTAGTTAGCAAGCGTTAGACTTATCCATACACATGTAGGAATGTTTCGCAGCAGATTATCCTCTGATTACATACAAAGTCCTTTGTTGTTTGCGTTTGTTCTGCTGACTTTGTTTACAATGCTATGTTTTCACTACAGTTCACACAAGGTGTTCAATTCTCCAAGAATCTGTGAAAGTTGTTTTATAGAAGACAAGCTAGCATGTCGAGCCAGCGTGTGCAAGACGAGCCAACGTGTGCAATGTCTCATTCTCTGACAATGTTTTGAAGTCTGCGATTTCCTCATCCTTGTCTGATTCATCTTCCGAGCCAGAGAGGGACATGGCATCATTGTCCTCCAGTAAGTACACTCTCACAACTTGTTCCTACTCAGATTTGTTCCTACTCAGATACTCAACGCATTTGCAGTTATTCATATTCGAAAATCCCGGGGTCACAATGATTTACTGACCAAGTAGTTATGTTATGACAGAAGCCGTTGACTTGACACACCAATCAGAACTCAGTATGTCAGCATGTCCAGCCTCTACAGCCAGTCATGTCTATCTCAGCCAATCATGTCTAGCATGAATAGTCCTTTATTTTCCACTAGTTAAACAAGGGTTTGCATTTTAAATTGTATTTGTATTTACACTTCTCATACTTGTTTATTATAAAGTCACATGAAAGTTCACATCTTCAAGAAGACATTTCTGCAAAAAAAAACAAAATGTCCCAGAACATGTTTATATTTTAACAAAGGGCTCTCCTGAAAAGTAGTGACATGCGACATACGCCCCCATTTCTGAATTCTGTCACATTTTAAAAGTCCAGTAGTATAATATTTTCCTTAAGTCTTAATCATTTAAGTCTTAATCATTTGGTGCCCCCCCCCATTGGCGCCCCCCACCCCTCCCCCCCCATTGGCTGGTGCCACTAGGCACTTAACCAATGCCATCTACTGTATGGATAATCCGGCCCTGCCCACTTTTCACCTCTACAGGTCTTACAGTGTGTTAGGACCTAAATTACCTAAATGCTGATGGATGGATTTTTCAAACTGTGCACTTGGCAATTCATTGTTTTAAAGGTGGTCAAACATTGTTCCTTTTTTTTCTTCAATTGGCAGGACTCATTCAAATGTTAAAATTGACCAGTTTGATGAAGACCTACAT
This sequence comes from Esox masquinongy, assembly GCA_016801175.1. Taxonomy (NCBI): domain Eukaryota; kingdom Metazoa; phylum Chordata; class Actinopteri; order Esociformes; family Esocidae; genus Esox; species Esox masquinongy. The sequence goes on from JACXGI010003968.1 coordinate 55,703, forward strand.
CATACCCAGAATTATCTTGAACTACATTGAAAATATTCCCTGAGAAACTTTATGAAGGTTTATAAATTATATTTATGAATGACATATTTTATATTCATTAGGTATTGTTAAATGAGAGAAATTTTAAAATGTTCAATAATTTAAAAATTATAGATATAGTGGGTATAGAAAGTCACGTCCCCTTTTCAAAATGTTGACCTTTTGTTGCCTTACTGCCTTAAACAAATTAATTTAGAAACTATGGGTAACTAGTTAGATCAGGTGAATATGGCTTCCGTCAAGCTTACTTTAGTGAACGTAATTTTTTCAGTGCTGAAAATCTACATAATTACCAAAATAATGTAATCATTCAAGTGACATTATTAGTAAAACATTGTAATAAGCAATTTTAAAACTTTCTTATCTCAAATAGTCAACTTCGTTTGCACATCAAATCTGTGAAAATAACATTCTAGATCTAGATCTGACTTTCTTTCTTATTTTGTATTAAATATTGTTTGCAGTTTCCGTATTTAAAATAATTGATTGGAGGGCAGAGATAATAAGAGTAAAACCATCAAAACTAGGATTGCGAAATTTGAACTCTCCGTCTGGAAATGGTTAAATATTATCATAATTAAACTACTAATCATATCAAAACCACCTTTTCAAGCAATCCAATTTACTGCAGTTTGGATAGAATTGGTTTGTTGTTGATAGCTGTTATCGTTTAGGATGATGAGCAGGTTGAAGAAATTAGAATAATAATAATAACTAGATGTAATTCTTTTGAAAATTGAGGGTATGGCTTGAAAAGCACATTTTTAACTATTTGAAGTGTTAAGCATTTAATTATTAGTTTGAAAAGTATTTAAAGTATTAGAAGCATTAAAAATGTTGTAGGAGTCAGACTTGGAGGAAGAGTTGGAGTATTAAGAGGAGGAATGGGAGTAGGTGGAGGACTAGTTGGAGTAAGGGGAGTAGGACAAGTAATAGTAGGTGTAGGGATTATAGGATTGGGAGGAGAACGTGTTTCAGGAGTAGGATTAGTAGGAGGTTAGTAGTGGGAAGAGCAGGAGGAACAAAGAAGAGGAGTGAGTGTAGGAGCAGTAGTAGTGGGAGGAGTAATAAGTGTAGGAGTTGGATAAGGAAGATGAGAAGTAAGAAGTGTAGGGGTAGTATGAGGAGGTAGAGCAGTAGTAGCATGAGGAGTAGCAGGAGGAGTAGAACGATGTGTATTATTAGGAGGAGGAATCAGAGTAATAGTAGCTGAAGGAGGAGTAGAAGTAAGAGGAGGAGTAGGAGGAGTAGTAGTAGCAGAATATTATATTTGAGCGAACAGTGTGATAGTATTTTTACTAGTAGTAGAGGTAAAAGTAGTAGGAGTACATTACATTGGAGTGCTAGAGTAGTAATGTTTTTGAAGTAGTATTACGTCTTAGAAGTCTTAAAAGTATTAGATAAGATTGGGAAATATTAGACATTCAAATGTAGTAGTAGTAATTATAGTATTACCACAATCATGCATAGCATAATGCATACAATGACTGCACCTTTCAGAATATTAACAAACAAATCTTTTTGAAATAGTTTTTAATAAATAATGTATTACATTTAACGTACAAAATGAGTATGTGGTATCTAATGTAATGTAATGGAAGACAAAGAATAGTACTTTAAATACAGTGCAAACATATATTTCTTTATTTCCTATGATAACAGCTAACTGTGATTTTACATTATCATATATACAGGTGCTGGTCATATAATTAGAATATCATCAAAAAGTTGATTTATTTCACTAATTCCATTCAAAAAGTGAAACTTGTATAATGTATACATTCATTCCACACAGACTGATATATTTCAAGTGTTTATTCCTTTTAATTTTGATGATTATAACTGACAACTAATGAAAACCCCAAATTCAGTATCTCAGAAAATTAGAATATTGTGAAAAGGTTCAATATTGAAGACACCTGGTGCCACACTCTAATCAGC
>JACXGI010003969.1:0-57699 GCA_016801175.1 Esox masquinongy
ACACACACACACACACACACACACACACACACACACACACACACACACACACTAACCCAAATGTAACCCAGTATTTTTTTCCTCACATGGACCTCTCCTCCTGCTTCAAAATCTTTAATGCACGGACACATGCGCGTACACACACTCACATACGCACACACAAATCTACCCCCACAAACACATGCGCAAACACACGGACACTACGTACACATACACCCAAACACTCTACTCATCACGTGCATCAAGACAATTCTAAACCCTCTGTGTCCATAAGCCAAACAGATCCTAGAGACAATTCAAAATAGAACCTAAATATGTTTTTTTAATCCTCTGTGCATATCACGTGTATTGATAATAAATATGGCTAATAGCATCTTTTCACACAATCTTTGAGTCTCTGTGAAACACAACACAAGAAAATCAGTAGTGTGATATGATATTATGTTATTTTATTATCCATAACAGTGTTTTACAGTTTTTCCCAACTGCTAACATACGTTTCCGGAACGTGTACTACATTTTCCCAAAACGCTAAACGTGATCCTCCAAACTCACACCATGCTGACAAAACCCCAGACTTATCACACAACAAAACATATCAATTAAACGTTGCCTTAAAAAGTTACAGAAACACCTCAAAACACATTGTCACTACTTAATAGAAATTGCACACTTGTGAGAGGAATTAAAACACTATTATAAAAAGTTATTAATGAATCAATAACCATAATGTGTTTAAGAATTCCCCCTACAAATGTTGCTCTTGTCATCATATTGTAGACTCTTAATTATGTTTTGACAGAATGCTGAGGTTTTTGCACTTTTATTCACCAACACATGAAATTTAACCCAAAAAGACAAGATTGGGAAAGTAAAAGTTTTTATACAGGTATAGAGTTATGGTCATAAATGTAAATGTTTATTCTGCCTCAGTATACTGTATCTGACCTAGGTCAGAGATTTCCATAACTTGAAAAATCCCATTGTCTTGAAATATTCTTCTTTACTGAATTTTTCTAAACGTAGAAGGTTGTTTTTGACAACCATATTCACAATGGCTAGTTCTTGGGCCTTAGAAATCAGGTGTGTTCCACTACCATCAATGGGTGTCTCACAATTCTACAAAAATGAAGAAAATATGTATTTTATAGAATATGAATACAAGTCTCAAGTACATGAGGTTAAAAGTAAGAAACCTATTTTAATTCATGAAAGTCCGGACAATTGACGCAACCGTGAAATAGCTGAACTCTTAGACTGGTTTCCCTTATTATCATATCATGTACAAGAACATTGCCAGGTACAGAGTCGCAAATCTCAGGGATCATTGTTGTTTTTCTCTTTCTCTCCCATCTACCTTTTCTCATTCCTCCTCTGTCTCTGATGTTGTCATCCATTGTTCCTAAACACAGATGAGCTTACCCGTGTCCCTTTTTATTCATGCCAACATCATTGAAACAAACAGTTCAATAAAAAATCAATGGAGCATGATGAGATATATGAGAATGATGGGCTTGCTCTGGAGCCAACATACATTCGTAATGTACATTTGAAACTTTTTGAAGTTTTTTTAAGTGAGTTGATTTTGAAGATTTTTCAAAATCAGCTCATTTGGGATTAGTGTTTGTTGATTCAACATACAATTGCAAGGCAACCCACAGCAAATGGATTGTGAGTTGGCTCAACCATTAGGCATGTATCTAACCCAATATACAATTTCAGCGCAATTTGAGTAGTAGTTAGTTGAAGTAACATTTGCACATCAGTTAATTTTCTGGTCATTCTAAAGTCCACCCGGCTCACAGAATAATGCTGATTGAGCAATTTAAGTTGTGTTTTATTTTTTACAGTTTGCTCTCTTAGTTTGTACCTATTGTTTACACGCAGGGTTGGTGTTAGGGTCAAATGATACTTGATATATGGTTAGACTAAATTGGCACTGCACCAAATCATAACATGCATGCAAGTTCACGTGAAAATGGACATAACTTTGCTACAGTGTGTCTGTAAAAGTAATAAAGAAAATCAAGTATTCTACCTGGCAATTAAAACAATTCCAATCAGGCTTGTTCAGATAAGGAATAGAGATCACCGACGCATTTATCTAAAGCTAGATCCATGGTTAGGGCAGTTCCATTTCATCCTAACCACATATCAAGTATCATTTGACCCTAACACCAATATTGTTATTAAACACTAGGTACATGCTAAGAGAGCAAACTGTAAAAAACTGCAAAAAACTAAAAAACACAACTGGCATAATTCAGCATCATTGTCCCTTCAAGGCCCCCAATTCTAATGGCCTGACGGGAGGCAAATGCAGTGAGTGCAGAACCGAGGGCAAGTCCCATGTGCTGGAACTAGATCGTTGTAAGGACAACCGTATGGTCAAGCTATGAGACCCTCGAGTCTAGAGGAATCTCATACACCATCATGACAAGCCGGCTTAGAAAAAAAGTGCCTAAGGGAACAAAAGCATGTCTTCAGCGAGACCTGGGACAGGATGATTCTCCTGTCTTGGTACCACGTCTCAAACACTCAAGACTTGTGCGCACAGAGAACCCACATAGGAGGCGCCTCAGCTGATGAAATAGTAGTGATGGCATTTATGGGCAATTCCCTCAACATCATTTTGGACCTGTCAGGGGCGAAGCCCATGTTTCAACTCTCCAGCTGTGAGTGCCAAAGCTGCACCAGCGCCGGCAGTTCCTGTTCATTAGTCTTCGGCAAAACTGCCTGAGCGTTTCATCCCAACCTCTTATCCACCCGGGGGCAGGTGAACAACACCTGCCTTGTCTCCTCCACCCCGATCAAGTGGGATCCCTGAAACTCAAACTTTGACGGACCATGTTGCCTGCAGCTTGTCAACAAAAATGGGGAAACAGAGGCGGTCATGCCACTGTGCCACATGATGATGGTAATTAATACTGGACTCTTTACGTTGTGGGGGCGAGGGACGGCTACTCTGCGCTGAAGTGCTTGGCCACACTGAGACACGTGTTGCTGAGTGGAGTGTTATCAGTGGGGAATTTGCCTACTAACTCCACAGCGGGGTGCTATGGTTTCCCTGAAGTTCACCTCTCACTTAACACGCTGACAACTCCTGACCCGGTTAAGGACAAAGGCGTGATCCGTACATGGGACCTACTAGGGGATTGAGGGCCTGTCCACATCTGCTGGCTGAGAGGTTAGCTCCATGCTGTCCTACCATAGCTCTGCGCCTTTTTATGTATTTCTGAACTTTCTTCTATGTCATGTCGCTGCTCGCCTCTTTGCTCAATTTCTTAGCGTTTTCCATTGTTGTAGTAGCTGTATTCCTGGATTCGTTTTTTATCATCGTGGTCTTTCTGTCTGCCCTAGGTAACCATTACTGGTTAAGGTGATCACACCCACTCTCTCCACTTCAGCCAACAGTTCATTTGACTTAAAACGTGTCTATATAAAGGTCTATTTTACCTACAGCAATGAGCAGGAACAAGCCTTCAAATGTTTTTCCTATAGCCTTGCAGCTTACAGTTTTGCAGGGATTCAACATGAAGAGGAATAGCAAAGAAGCTTGCGTCTACCTGCACATAGCACGTAGGCATAGGTTAGACAGATAATACTCCTTTCATAAGCAAACAATTGGAGTTGTACATGCTTTTTTACTACCTGCCAAAGCATTAGAAACATAGGTAATCGATTATGAACTGGTAGATTGGATCCTCCACGTTGCGCTCTGCAGTACCTTGTCTCACACATCTCCAAGCCGACTGACTTGACAGTATTTAGAGTTACAATAACATTGTACCAAGGCTGCAACCATGCAATGCAATTATTAATTTATAATTCATATTAAATTAGTGCAAGGTTACTTTAGAGGCGTAAACTGCCATGCTGTAGGCTGGTTTCAATCAGCATACAATCATCCTGGTTTAAATGTGTCACCCCAAAATGAACTGCACGCTCTATAAGTAACCAAAAACTCACGAGAGGGTGTGGTAAATCACCAATATACCATGGGTAAGAGAGGTTCTTAGGCCCGGCACAATGCTATTTTCGACAATATGGGTCTGTTCCTGCCAGTATAGACCTATTTTTGAAGAATAGCTAGCCAAGGAAACAGAGACCATGTACTATACATAATTATGCAAATACAACAGTAAAGCAAGATGGAGGCATAAGAGGTACAGCCAAAGTCAAAATCATTTGCAACCCATCATTTATTTGCAAAATATTAGCGATAATACTGCAGTAAATCGTCTATAAGAAATTAATTGACATAAAGATATAAATCAATGAAATCAAATTATGAAATGACAGGTGGCTTACATAGGCAGTGTGCTCCCAGGCAATCAGTCGCCGCAGGCAGGAAGTTTAAGTATCTACCCAATTGACAGCACTCTTTAGAAACTGATCATACCTAAGCTATAATAACAATGAATGTGTAAAGGAATATCATTCCAATTAATGCTGTAAAATACAGTAAATATGTCATAAATAAATAAATAAGTCTAGCAATATTAACCAATACAATATGAAAATCTGTTCACTTTGTGCTTTTGGTCGTGGATCATCCTTTGTCTTTCTAGAGACATTCTTTATAGAGACGTCCTATAATTAAATTCATAATTGAAATCTGTTTAAAATATAGAATTTATGATGTATTTTAACATACATGTAAAAAAAGAACAAAATAGCCCTTTTGTCCATTTTCAAATGAATTTTAATAATTGACACAAAATGGCCACAGATGAAAAGACAAGTTGTACACAATCGGGTTTCAGAAAATCAAGTTTCAGAAAAGTATGTTGTTACTGTCTGAAACAGGTTCCGCACCGGATTAAATTAATCCGAAGTGTAAGAGCTGGGCTGGTGCATAAACCTCCATTCCCAGCAGCCCCAGTTGTAATGATTTGTTGTGATTCCCTTAATCACCACTAGAGGGCAGGGCTCAGCCTATAGAGGACTCCAACAAATATGTGGGATTTCAATCCACTTGTAACAAAATAATTCTCTGGAATGAAGATTCGACTGGGTATAAATGTAGGATCACCTTTCCCTACCCTAATCCTGAAGATAACCATTAGTAGGGAAAATGCTAAATTTGCATAGGTCTAGTCTAAATGGATAGGAAATCATTCAACAGTATGATGCTTCTTTAATGTGCTGGTATCTCAAATTTTCTATGTAAATGGCATGTTTTCATTTGTGATTTCATATGGTTTTGAAAAACAAGCAATAGATATTCCTCACTGTTCTGTAGTTTTTGGGGTCCATGCACTGAACATGAACAAAGCTCCAAAACCACCAAAACCACCAAAACCACCCAAATAAGTCCCTTTTACAAATTAAGATTTTAATATAGCAATGCAATAGGTCTTCAGATGTTGACCACATTAAGTTGTGTAATTATTAAATGTGTTATCTGCACCTTATCCAGAATATTCCCATACTTACACTTGTCCTTATATGCAACTGGATTCACTCATCAACAAATTCACCTGGGATTATAAACATTTCAGGATAGGTAGTCTCACCTCAGGTGAAGGCAGGACGGGCAATGACAATTTTTCAATCTTACTACTGGGTGACTAACATCTGCACTCTGACGTTTTGTCTCGGTGACGCTCCAGCTGGCTTAGAATGGAGTAAGAGGATTGCCATCACTTTCCTATTGATCATGTCCCTTGTAACTCTGGAGAAATCTGGTTAGAATCATAATCCCATTATACATACCATAGAACAGTCCGTATCTCGAGGAAAATCTAGACTGTAGACCAATTTCATTCCTGTTTAAAATAGCTAAATAAAAACTACCCTGCCCCTCTAGCCTTAATCATTCCTTTGGACAATGGAGACCTTTGGGAATTCATACTGTAGGGGATCAATATAAGCTTTACCTTGTCTCATTAGCTGAGAAAAACCTTTGGCCCTCCAAGAAATACTTTTTGAGATACCTACAAGAAACCTACCAGGAAACAGTTTTTGTCTATATGACATTTAAATCTGTCAATTCATCCTCAATGGATGCCTTCAAGGCAAAATGGGAGAAGGAAGTTTTCCAGAGCAGACTGGTAGAGTAGCTGGGATTAAACTCATACCAACTCACTGTTTTATGCAATTCAAAATGTACAAAGACCTCATCTTCTTTTCCGTTTTGGCCTTGAATGTTAGCTCTGTTCTCTTCTGTTTGCATTTTTTTATTATTTGGAGGAAAAAAGGGAAATAACATGTCAAGTATGTGTATATTTTTTAATATTCAATTTTGTTTGCCTTGAGAGATAATTTTCTGTGTACAACCTTTCATATGATTTCTTGTTCCCATTGTGGAGACACGCCTGTGCCTGCTCGCTCACTGAAATGATTATCAAAACCAAGTGAAATTGCCAAATGTGTTTAGGCAATTCTATAATATTATTTTTTTTCATCAAAAATACATATTTCCTTTCTATGAAGTTCTGACACTCCATACAATAGAATAAATAAAATTTGGACTGAAATGTAATAATATTTCAGTCTCAAGGAGGAAATCTAAAAGGAAGACCGGGCAATAACTGCGTGTGATAATCTCTTTAGAAAATTACATTATTATTGATGTTCTTTCTATCACAGTCTGATTTACTACCATGTCCTGTCCACTCTGTTCTAAGAGATTCTGAGGTAAACAGAAGTCTTATAAATAGAATTACATTTTATGGCTACTGAAGGACACAAGTGGAACCCTGGTTCTACTCTACCTACCAAGAGCAATAAAAAAAATGAACATTTCCAAATTAGGGATCCCAAAAGGGGTCACAACCCCATGTTTGAGAATCGCTACTGTAAGGCAACACTATGTCACTACCATTTTGAACGTTCTGAAAGACTGGCCCTTGGGGCCTGTAGTACGTCTGGAGTAGGCCAATGGAAGTTCATGGAAGAATGCTTCAAGTCTGAAGAACAAAACTTGATACCAGGTGTAAGACATCTGAACTTGGGTCAATACCTCTTAAAATCCTGTCTTTAGAAATCCTTTTGTCCTTAACTTGCTTTTTGCATCATCAAAACCATATTGAACTGCAAAGCCTTTTCTGTCTCGTGAATTGAAACTCCTCTTCAAAGAGTTTCTGGAATCGATATTTTGAATTAATCTCCTGAATTGACTCATCCATGGGCTAAAGTCATGAACAGTATATCTCATTATGAATCTTAAGTACATTATTTCCATTCTCTATGTTAGCAGCAAGTGGGACTACAGCATAGAAAATGTATGTTAGAAAAATTATGTCTTGAATGACCAAAAATGTTTAAAACCAAACACATCCCTGTGCATGTATACTGTACTTTCTCATGCTTTCTCTTGCGTCGAGGTCACCACATTAAGTACATATTTCTTTACCTCGGTTATCCTTCCTTATTGTTCAACTTTCTTTGTCTTTTCCTCTTCTGTTCATCCCTCCCTGACTTCCTTCTCCCACGTCCTCTCAATCTTATTACATCACTATCTCTAAATCTTTCCACTCCATCCCTCCTTTACCCAGTACACCCTGCTTTCCACATCCTTCCTCACTCAGACACTAATTCTCCCTATCTCCACCATCTCATCTCCGGGCCCTCTTCCCTCTATTCCTCGCCCGCTTCCCTCGCTCTTTGGGGGCAGCCGCGCCGGGGTCAAGGGCCTGCAAGCTTTTGGAGGCGGCGAGGGTCCAGTGCTCCAGCTCCCGGTAGACGCGGTAGATCCAGCGCTTCAGGACAAACGGGCCGCCATTCTTCGGATCGCTTAACTGCTCACGGCACGGGGAACAGAATGTGGGAGACGAAAAAAGAAGGGATGAGAGAGGGTGAGAAAGAGGGAAAGGTAGAGAGAGTGAGAGAGAGAGACAGACAGAGGAGAGACAGGGAGAGATGTTAGGAGACTGTTTCCCAGTCTTTTTCCAGAGATCCCCAGGGCTGTATATCTTTGCTCTAGCACTGATTCAACTGATCAAGCCTCCGGTTCAACCAGATGTGCCCCAGAAATAGATCTGTAAATACTACGCTGGGACGTTCATTTACAGTATATAAACAATTGACTACCTAATTGCATAAAAAGACCGTGCATGCATTCAATCTAATTGTTTCCTATGAAATTACAGCAGTTTGTTTAACCTTAAAACGATAGCCATAAACAGATAATAAGCAGCCTCTTCCCCCTCCTTGAAGTCATCACTGATCTGACATTAGGGATAGATGGAAGCAAAACATTTCAATAAGTCAATAGGCGGGTCTTATTTACAGTAAAGGAATGCTGCTAACTTGATCTCCAACCAAGATGCTTAAATTGAGAAGAAAACAGACATAAGAAGAAATTCAGAAACTTTGAAGACAGTAGAAGTTGACAAAATGCTTTTTTACTGCGGAAGCCAACCAGTTTTGGCTCCCGGGTGGCACAGTGTTCTAAGGCACACCTTTGTAGTGCCAAGCTGTCCACCACAGTCTAGGTTTGAGCCTCGACAGTGTCGCTGGCCAATGTATGGCTGGGAGCTCCATGGGGTGATATGTGTTGTGCAAACATCCCCCGGGGGGGTGGGGGTGGCATCGTCATCACGCTCTAGTGATTCCCTCAATCGGGTCCTAACAAAAGTTAATCTGACTGACTTCTGTTTGGACGCGCGAATGGCGTGGGTGCCTAGAAGGAAGACATGCTGTAATCTTCAACTTTCACAAGCTTGTTGGGGGTTGAGAATTTAGAGGTACTGCGGCCAGGGCAAGGTCGTAGGTACAATCGGATGTAAGGACATTGGGGTGGGGAGCCAAACATTTTATTTAAAAAAAGTAATTCCTTTAGATTTACACATTATGTTCAGTAAGCCAGCCATGTTAGGCTAGGGACAGCTACCAAATAGTATGGGGAAAAAATGTGGTTTCGGAACATATTCAGGTATTGAACTGAGAAAATTCTATGTACTCAGAGAAAGAAATACAAAGAAGCAATTTATTTTATACTTGGATACCCATTAGCTCCTGCCGAACCAGCAGCTACTCATTCCGGGACCCAGAGAAAACAACACAATGATAGACGGAATCAAACACTTTAGCGCTTTCCCTAAGGTAGAGATCTAGGATCTGTTTCAACTTTCCCGAAATTTCAATACTGACCCCATATCAACATAGTCATACACACACCAGTAATTCCGTACCTCAGGATTGTCTGGACCAGGAGTTAAGGCTGCATTCCCATCTCTGTCCACCAGGAGGCGGCGTGTGCTGTCTAGCAGGTAACCCAGCCGGTCCATCACAGTTTTCTTTTGACCCTCATACTGTGCCTCCACCTCGCCGTCTCCTAACACCTCTTCCCGGCGGATGACGCCCTCCAGGAGGCTCCTACACTGTCGCAGGGCAGAGTAGAGGCGCCACGCCCGGTCGTAAGCTGAGAGCTGGGAGGAGGAAGGGGGCACGGTCACCAAGCGCTCCTCACTGAAGGTGAGCTCCTCGGTAAACTCCTCCTTTTTCCTCTGAAGTGGGATGTGAGTCAGGGGGTGGGTGGAAAGAACAAGAAAGAAGAGGAGGAAAGTGTGAAAGAGAAAATTTGATAGCACCTTTTTGCAATACCACCATGAATGCGATGATTAACTTCTTCAGAAATAGGCCCTGGCCCAGAAGGACAGTCATAGGCGGACATTCCAGGCATTTGTATAAAACAGCACAAAACAGGCAATAACATACATTACTTACATCATGTAAAAAAATCGATAACAAAAGAGGGAATTCACATTTTGATTGGACTGGCCTTTTAAAACTGCATGTAAAACACAAAAGAGCCAAACTAAAACACTGTGAAGTAATTTCCTGATAATATACTAGTGGTTTGCCCTGATAAGCGAAAATTGCAAAATTGGTTTCCACTCTATTTCAGTTGGGACAACATCCGCCCTGACTCCACAGTTACAGAGAGGTTAGTGGGTGAGACTGGTTGCTGGCTCAACTACCAGAACCAGTCCAAGGAAGTGAACCGTCCGAACGTGTGACATCACGAGTGCTTGTTGTGTGTGTCTGCGTGTGAGAGAGTGAGTGATTAAGGAAGTTATTCAGTACTGTCTTGTATAAAATCCACCAGTTAACGAGCTGCAAGTTCATTGGCTAACCATCCCCCAGTCACAACATTACAGCAAGGTGCTAACATTCTGACCACAGTGCAAATTATTCTGTGTGGTCAGATTATTGTGGAACATCAATCAGCCCTAATTATACAAGAGCAATTGTCAAGGAAAGTTGTATATCCAGTGCCCTCCATAAATATTGGGACAGTGAATTATTTATTTTTCCTTTTGGCTCTTTTCATCAAAATGTTCAATTTCAACTCAAACAATGAATATGGTTTCAGTATACACTGATGAGCCAAAATATTATGACTACCTGCCTAATATGCTGTTGGTCCTCCGTGTGCACCCGAAACAGTACCAACCCACCAAGGCATGGACTTTACAAGACCCCTGGAGGTGTGCTGTGTCATCTGGCACCAAGACGTTTGTCCAGCACATCCCACAGATGCTCAATCGGATTGAGATCTGGGGAATTTGGAGGCCAGGGCAACACCTTGAACTCTTCATCATGTTCCTCAAACCATTCCTGAACAGTATGTGTGCTGTGTGGCAGGGCGCATTATCCTGCTGAAAGAGGCCACTGCTATCAGGGAATAACATTTCCATGAAGGGTTGTACCTGGTCTGCAACAATGTTTAGGTAGGTGGTACGTGTCAAAGTAAAATCCACATGAATGCCCGGACCCACAGACGTAATGTAATAGAAACGGGACTCATTGGACCAAGCAACCTTCTTCCACTGCTCCAAGGTCCAGTTCTGACACTTGGGTGCCCATTGTAGGCGTTCAGCTTTTATTTAAGTGTATTTGTGTACACTTTATTTCACCATGCACTTTTTTATAAATAGTCGATATTTCATTTTGGCAGGTGTTATTGTTTAGTTGTTTTCTGTCACATAATTTGTGCAGGCATAAGAGAGCTGTCAATTTTTGTTTGCCTTTGAAGTCGGATATTGGTGTCTGTCATCATGAGAACTAAAAAGATGTAAAAAGAAGTCAAGGAAGCCCATTTGGAAAAATCCAGACACATCTAAAAACAGACCTGCCTAAAACATGGTTTGGAACATAATTAAAAGAAGGAATGTCCTGGTTAGCTCAGCAAATGGCTTGGTTGATGGCTGACAAATGCTCACCACACTGAAGAAGATAGTGTATTCAACAGATCGGGAACTGTAGGCGTCTGTGTTACCCACTACAAACATGTGACCAAAAACTAAACTTTATATTATTATGTCTCAAGATTTTTGGCGTATAGTAATTATTTGATTTCAAATCTCATATTCTGGCGTACAGAGAAAGATAAAATGCTTTACTGTCCCAATAATTATTAAGGGCATTGCATTTCTTTTGTGCATGCCTCCTCCCCCGCTGTGAGTGGAAGCTTGTTGTATGCAACAAAGAGTGGGAATAAACTGAAACTTTCACCAGATAATGTTATTCTTAAAACATTCCCAGGTAATATGGTTGACTTGTTAAGCTCTCTTAGAGTTCACCCACCGGAATCCAGTCAAAGAAATGTTTAGGACCAACCCCCCTGCTTTAATGCTAGGATTTTATGATATGTTGTTCTGAGTTTCATTAAAAAGGAAATAAACAGAAGAAAGGTTTTAAAATATTGAAAGTAAGAGTTTGGTTCACATAACAGGATTCACCTTAAAATGAGGCACAGATGTAAATGAACAACATGTCAATAAGCCAAAACACCAGAAAGGACATTTGCCTAAGCAACAAAATCACTAGATCATTACATTGATGGTCAAACCTGGTGATTTTTTTGAATAAGTGGGTTGAAATCATCCTACAAATGATATAGTTTTGACAGAGGGTATATGCAAATGTATTGAAATCACAACGTGGGCTCTATTATAGGTCACCCCAGTTAAAATAAAAAATTGCTTCAAAATGAAATATTGGTGCAAATTTAACATGAAAGGGACACAAATGGCACTCTTTATTGTGGAATGAATCATAGGGACATCTACCGGGAAAGTCAACGGAAAGGCCAACCAGAGACCACAAATGCTGTCATGGTCTGTTCCAAGCCATCATTATGAGTAATGACTATGTGAAAGAAAAGTTGCTCGTTGATAGAAAAGGATTTGAAAAATGATTGGAAAATCTTGAGTCATTTACACAATCGACAAGTAACACATAAACCACGTGTCAGCAGAAACCTTACGTTATAACTTTTACATTGGGGTGGAGATTCAAAAGCATTGAGGTGAAGAAATTAGGTTGGCCAGGTTTGAGCTGGACTATGGCCAGTAACATGACTTGATGAAGATGGTGAGGGAGGTACGCCCTGCTTAAATCAAAAGTAATCCACTCTCGAGAAGTAATGTTGTCCATAATTTTTTTTTTTTATATATAAAAAAGTTGATTTCAATAGCCAGGTTTTCAATGCCCCAGTCTTATTTGACAAAATATATGATACAAAAACAAACAATGAAAATGGCAGCTACAGGAGAATGTTCTACAACATTTGTATCTGTTTGTGCTGTTCAATCTGTTTCACCGGGGTGGATTTTTCCTTTTGTCAAACTGTGTTACAACCAATTACAATTGAAAAGTATTTTTCAATAAATAACAACACTGATCTATGATCATACTGATCACTCAAGAACATTCCAAATGCTCTGATGTCTTTCCATGTATATTTAATGTATATTAGAGTATTCTTTTGTATTTACTATTCATAGGTATATTACACTCATATTGTACCTATAATATTCAATACTTCTACCCATAGTGTTCATATTCCCCATCCTACTCTTTTTAAAATTGCTGCTAGCTTACATTTTTATGTATATTATTGCTATACTTGCTATATCTATAATATTCATTACTTCTACTCATATTGTTCATATTCCCCATCCTACTCTTTAGAATTGCTGCACGTTTACATTATGTATATTATAGCAATATCTTTACATATCTCCTAATTCTTACTACGTAGACGTCGGGTGCCATGTCACAAGAATTTTATTGTGCAGAATGACGCTGTGTTGTTTGGTGCATTTGACAAATAAACTACTTGAACTTGAACCGTAAAGACACCTTGAAGGTTACTGGGAGCTACAGAGAGAGCAATAATGTCATCAACAGAATATTAAGTTCCATTATAACTACATAAAAAAAAAAATTCTTTGTAAGATGAAGATATTCAAAATGGCTTTGTCTTGCTTTTCTTTATGTCTGGATGCAGATTTCACCATCCAAGGTGCTGTCTCATTCAAGTAACCATGACAACGGAAGCAGCAACAGGGTCAAAGTGAAGGTTTTTCATTTCTCTGTAGCCGCAGTCAGCAGACATTCCACTGGAATATAAATGAAATGTTGTTCAACCAGTGACAGTTGAAGTATTAACCAGCTTTGTAAACCAGCCTTAAGTCAACACGTCTTGAGAAATTCTCTAATTTAAGGGGAATTTTGAAAATGTGTCTATGGGTCTAAAACTCCCTGCCTCAGCGTGAGAGCAACAGCACTTTCTATAGTCATGGCCAAAAATATTGGAACCCTTGACCTTTATTTAAATAATGCACTTTTCTTATAGAAAACAGTTTAAATAAAAAATGCTTTGGTATCCAGATATGTATTTCTTTGAAATGCAGTTAAACAATGCGGAGCTCACTGCCAGAAAGGTGGGTCTCCATCAAAGGTCATGATTCTTCCAGCAGGACAATGACTCTAGACACACATAATGGTTAAGCACAAAACCCTAGACTGTTCTGAACTGGCCAAAAATATGTCCAGAAATAAAATCCCAATGAAAGCCTGAAAATCTGTTAGCAGCAGTTCAGAAGAACTCTTAAAATCTCCAGTCTACCACTGCAGCAATTTCCACAATAAGAATGGGCCAAACTTCCAATACATTGGCTATAAGAAGCACTTCACTGCATTTATTAAGGACAAAGGCAGTCCTACTAACTTCTTTTAGAGAAAATATGAGTTATTTGAAGAACACTTGTTGATACAACCGTACGTCACACAGTTATACTCCACTGAAGAAAAAAAAAATCCCTGAGCCAAGCAACGTCTAGTATATCACAAAGATATACATGTCTCCTCACTGAAGTGTTACATACAATTCTGTTGTAGGTGTCGTGAATTGGAATGACTTTGGATTAGGCTACAGAGAAAGACATTAAAAGAGAGAAATGGCTCTGACAATATGTCTAGTAAAAGGTGTCATTTTGACTGATATTTCTGGTGCGGTTTGAAAGCTTATTTTGTGTTTGTGAGCGGTTTCATCAATATTGTGTTTTTGCACACAAGTTGGTAGCACACAAGATGGTATTATAGTGCAGGCCAGTCTACAGTACATGTAAGCCCCATTTCCTGGCAGAGCTCCCAGTAAAGATCAAGTTGTGGCCAGTCGACTCAAACGTGTATCGCATGAAATGAAAATGACATATCTCACAATGGATTATACTATGTCCACAGTGACATAATGTGTATTTGCTATCATAAAGTTCCTGCAAAGTCATATGTGATGTGGCAGTAAGTCGGGGTTGTATGTTTTTCTGATTTTTCAGAGGTGCACATGCAGTCAGACAGTCTAAAGTCAGGGAGTTTTTTACCTCTATTTTACCTGATAAGTATGACTAAGAAAACATCCTTGTTTGCAGCAAAGACTTGGGAGCAATTGGAGTCAACTGTCCTGCTCAGGAATAGAAAGACAGACTGTTTTCTTTGTCGGTTCAGAGATTTGATCAAGCGACATTTTGGTCACTGGTCAGATGTTTTAGCCACTAGGCTTCCCTGCCACATTTACTGGTTGGCCAGCTCACATCTGAGGGGCAGCTAAGTTCCAGAACTACTAGCATAACTGTTCACCCAGTGCAAAGTTCTCCCACTGAGGCCCCTGGGCCGGCTTACTGGAATCCTCTCATTGTCTTATTGTTGGAAAATAGATAAAGGTTGAATTCCTAACTGCTCCCTTCCTCCTAGCAAACTGACTAAAGAGCTGAGTCTTTGAAGGTGGATGTTAAACTGAGTAGGAGCTGGATCTAACTAGCTATGTGATAGGATGCCAAGACATACAAGATCCTTCACAAATCAATAAATTTACTCCATAAATTTAGTCATTTATGGAGTAAAAGAGTGATTCACATTGGAATTATTTGCATGTCCTAACATGGACCGTGGTCCCGGACAAACACTCAGCCATCTTTTTACATTCCACATGAGCTTGCATCACAAATTCTCATCTACTAATCTAAATACCCACAATTAATTACCTCAAAAATAAACTATACCACTTGACTAATTGTATTTTTTGAGACTCAAAACACAAGTTAATATAGTAACACTTGACATCAAGGAATTATGCATTTGTATCAACACTCTGATTATTAAATAAGAAACATGTTGCGACATTGTATAAAAATGCTTTATAACCGCAGAAATTAATGGTTGCCATTCCTTTTGTGTACAACAGTTACACAAATTCTCAGCGCATTCTCAGCAAATTTGTCTTCGCACGAAAGACTTACGTTTTGAATATAACACAAAACTGGTGCAGTCATGCTTTGACCAACGTAGAAACATTGCCAATATAAGATGGGTTTTATCTTTTGAGGACACTGAGAAAATTATACACGCTTTAAATTGACCTTGCATAGACTACTGTAGTGCTTTGTTTACAGGCCTCAACAATCAGTCACTAGGTGAGCTCCAAGTTGTACAGAATTCAATTGCCAGACTTCTTAAAATGACTAAATCAAGGTCTCATATAACCCCAGCTCTACATTGGTTACCGGTGAATTTCAGAGTAGATTTTAAAGTTATATTTCTCACTTTTAAAGCACGACATGGTCTGGCACCTGATTACATTAGTGACATGCTCAACACATACTGCACTGTTAGGCCACTCAGATCAGCTCAAACAGGACTTCTGGCTGTCCCGGAGTCTAGACTGAAAACGGAAGGGAACCGGGCCTTTGCTATACGGGCTCCTAGACTCTGGAACAGCCTACCACAGAATGTCAGAGATGCTACGTCAGTGCAATCTTTTAAATATTACCTAAAAACTATATTTTATACTTCGTTTATTCTTTTTACTTCCTTTATTTTTTTAAATAATATATATATTTATATATTTTGTAATTATTATTTTAATGTGTTTCTTTTTTTAATTGTGTGTAAAGTGTGTAAAGCACTTTGTGTAATTGTACTAGAAAAGCACTACATAAATAATAATAATAATTATTATTATTAATATTATTATTGACTTTTAAATGTAATTACACAATTATCATTTAATAACATGTTTATACAATCCAGGCCTAAGACACTCAGAACCCTAACTGTAAGAAAAGGTGTGTATTTTGTTTTAAAATGGGAACTAAGAATGAAAATATCTGCCATCATGACTAGAGCCATTAGTCAGTATTTGGTTAGTTTGTATTCTGTGTAATCAACGAAGGATAAACCATCATTGGAGTACTTTCTCTGAGGATGAATGGATAAATAAGTTCTTCTTGTTTTACTTTCTGTAAGCTATAATTACAGTGGATATAAAAAATCTACACACCCCTGTTAAAATGCCAGGTTTTTGTGATGTAAAAGAATGAGACAAAGATAAATAATGTCAGAACTTTTTCCAGTTTTATGTGACCTTTAATGTGAATAATTCAATTGAAAAACAAACTGAAATCTTCGAGGGGGAAAAATGAAAAATAAAAACCTTACAATAACCTGGTTGCATAAGTGTGCACACCCTCTTACAACTGGGGATGTGGCTGTGTTCAGAATTAACCAATCACATTCAAACTCATGTTAAATAGAAGTCACTAGACACCTGCCATCATTTAAAGTGACTCTGATTAATCAAAAATAAAGTTTAGCTGTTCTAGTAGGATTTTCCTGACATTTTCTTAGTTGCATCTCAGAGCAAAAGCCATGGTCCGCAGAGAGCTTCCAAAGCATCAGAGGGATCTCATTGTTAAAAGATATCAGTCAGGAGAAGGGTACAAAAGAATTTCCAAAGCATTAGATATACCATGGAACACAGTGAAAACAGTCATCATCAAGTGGAGAAAATATGGCACAACAGAGGCATTACCAAGAACTGGACGTCCCTCCAAAATTGATGAAAAGACGAGAAGAAAACTGGTCAGGGAGGCTTCCAAGAGGCCTACAGCAACATTAAAGGAACTGCAGGAATTTCTGGCAAGTACCGGCTGTGTGCTACATGTGACAACAATCTCCCGTATTCTTCATATGAATGGGCTATGGGGTAGGGTGGCAAGACAGAAAAACATCCAAGCCCGGCTGAAGCTAGCAAAAACAAACATCAAGTCACCCAAAAGCACGTGGGAAAATGTGTTATGGTCTGATGAAACCAAGGTTGAACTTTTTGGCCATAGTTCCTAAAGGTATGTTTGGCGCAAAAACAACACTGCACATCACCCAAAGAACACCATACCCACAGTGAAGCATGGTGGTGGCAGCATCATGCTTTGGGGCTGTTTTTCTTCAGCTGGAACTGGGGCCTTAGTCAGGGTGGAGGGAATTATGAACAGTTCCAAATACCAGGCAATTTTGGCACAAAACCTTCAGGCGTCCGTTAGGAAGCTGAAGATGAAGAGGAAGTTCACCTTTCAGCACGACAATGACCCAAAGCACACATCCAAATCCACAAAAGCATCGCTTCACCAGAAGAAGATTAACGTTTTGGAATGGCCCAGCCAGAGCCCAGACCTGAATCATATTCAACATAAGTGGGGTGATCTGAAGAGGGCTGTGCACAGGAGATGTCCTCGCAATCTGACAGATTTGGAGCGCTTTTGCAAAGAAGAGTGGGCAAATATTGCCACGTCAAGATGTGCCATACTAATAGACTCTTACCCAAAAAGACTGAGTGCTGTAATAAAATCAAAAGGTGCTTCAACAAAGTATTAGTTTAAGGGTGTGCACACTTATGCAACCAGATAATTGTGAGTTTTTTATTTTTCCCCCTCAAAGATTTCAGTTTGTTTTTCAATTTAATTGTTCACGTTATAGGTCACATTAAAGGTGGAAATAGTTCTGACATGATTTATCTTTGTCTCATTTTTTTACATCACAAGAACCTGGCATTTTAACAGGGGTGTGTAGAATTTTTTAATCCACTGTAAACGTTTTTAAATGTATCTGACGTATTTACAGGTAACTAGATAGCTTACAGTAACATTGCATATTTGTATGAACATATTTGTATGAATTATAATTGGTTGAAAATGTACAGAATGTTCAGTGTTGTATAGATCAATTAGGAATGTCAGATTTAGAGTGTAGGAGATTGTGTGTGCTACATCATAAAATGCAGTTCCACATAAAGCCCCGCCAAGAGTTAGGCAGCCAATCCACTAACTTCTGAAACTGTCACTCCCTGAGATCGGTCAGTGAAATATATCAATCAATCAATCAATCAATCAAATTATATTCATAAAGCCCTTTTCACATCAGCAGCTGTCACAAAGTGCTTTTACAAAACAGTGCTTTTACAAAACTATTTTAATATATTAAAATAGTTTGTCACATTTGGGGAGGTCTATGTATAGATTATCAGATTTTAACCATTTACAATTGACAAGACATTGTATACATCATCTCCGTATTTCAGGGGACTAAAAAAATATTGGAACAATTGGTTTAACCAGTGTTTCGGTTAGTCATTTGTGTTTCATCACATCATTTGTGTGGGCCAGGGAGCTTTCAATGTCTAATCTTGATTCTATGCTTTTCATTTGCCGTTGGAGTCTGATATTTGTGTCCATAAAGATGTCAAGGAAGCTTTATAAGGCTGAAATATCAGAAAGAAATGAATGCAAAACATGGCCAAAATCCAAAACTTAACAAAAACAGTTTGGAACATTAAAACCACTACTGGGCTCAGCAATCACAAGGTGAAAACCACAAGTTTGCCTCCAAAACAGTATAGACAGAATACAGTAGGCTACCCAAAAGTGCCTGCAGAGTTCTGGAAAAATTTATTGTTGACTAACGAGCCAAGGAATAGCATGGATATGGACCAGATTGACGGCAAGAGAAACGTGTGGAAAAAGAATGGTTCTCAGTATACCACCTCACATGTGAAATAAGGTGGCAGGGTGTTCTGGCTTATGCATGTATGGCTGTAACAGGATCTGAAATAGGACGACTTCGGAGTATTGTCATATCTACATTGTGAACAAAATATGTATGCAAATACCCTCAAATACAGCTTTTATAATGAATATTTAAACTTCATTCAAGTTTTTAAAATACAAATGTAAACCTTTGGAGTGTAGTGCCGAAAGAATGAATACATATTACCAATTATGAAAACCGATGTATGTGTATCTGTGCATGCGTGCGTGTGTGTGTAGAACTGGACAAACACCCAGTAAACCGCCCCCAACCCCGCCCCCCACATGCACACCAATCCAATAATACATTGCCATTATCCGAACCCATTTCCTCATGAATAGAAAATGTGTCATATATTCTGTACAGGTAGCCTGCAGACAAATAACATGTTTTGTCAAATCACCGCAGTCATGTAATAGGCCTAGCCAGCCGAACAGAATGCCTATCCAAATATTACCCACTTCAGAAGTAGGCTAGGAAGTACTTACATAAAGTTCTAATAAAACGATGCATTCACTGTGCAATTCGTCAGCAATAGCAGCTACCCTCGCGTATCGGGACGGTTCCGAACCAGTCCGCGTTCTTGTCCTTGTCCCTGCCATTGCGCTGTTTGTTAGAGAAGCCACACTAGGCATGCGATTGCAATAAAACGTGTTTTTAGCTTTCCTTATCTCTGGTGGTTTTCCTGTTTCATATTCCCGTCTCCGCCATTCCGTGCAGTGTAACCAAGCCTTTTAATTCATTATCACTTGGTAAACTAATTCCAAGTTCCCCGTCCTTACTTCCACAACTTCACCCCCTGAGTTACTAAGTTACAGTATTAAATGTCCTTCTGTAGTGCCACTCCTCTCCTTCTCCCTGGGGGATTAGCATCCAGGCAAGGCATGTGGAATTTAACGGGAGAAACTCCGCGGAGGCGTGAATGGGAGGAGTCGCACCGGGTAATATTGATTCATGATGAGAGTTTTAAATGAATTTGCATGACGTGAGAAATCTATTAACCAGGAATATGTTATGGTCTATCATGGGAAAGAACATCAGAGCATGCTATTACCATATAATGAATAACTAGTCAGCTGTTTAAAAGTATTTTATCATATGTTCATAACGTTTTTGTGAATACACGGAGAATCCCGACTTACACCAAAGGCCCGCAAATGGTTCACAATGTTTATCATAGGTCTAGAAACATTACCGCTATAAGGACTTTTAAACCGCTGAGTGCGACTTTTTCTAGTTCATTTCCCGGAATGTTCTATGCGTGTTGCCCTGGACGGGGATTAGTAACATTGTATAGCAGGCTAGAGGAAGCCTCTTATCCGTAGGCTATTAGAGAAATAACGAGGGCTCAAAGTACAAATGGGTAGAGTGGGGCTTGTCTCAAAACATCTAAAATAGCAACGACATGCCCCCAAACTGATTAAGTTATGCCTCCACAACCCAATTATTATTTTAAATGGGCGAAATACTGGTTCTGAATAAATTAACGGTTGGTTACGTAATTTCGTAGTTACATTTTTTATTATCTTTTTTTTCCTTCAAATTTTAGATTTGACCATTCTTGCATCGCTCAGGTATGTATGCTCCAAATTGCAATACTACTCCGAAACTCGCCGTGGTGCACTAGTGTCCAAATCACTGGTCTGCCATTTTGACTAATACGTACCGACCCTATTCCTTACTAGCGTTAGCAAGTACCATAATAACAAATGTATACTGACATTTGGAATATCATGAA
The DNA here is from genome assembly GCA_016801175.1 of Esox masquinongy. Classification (NCBI taxonomy): domain Eukaryota; kingdom Metazoa; phylum Chordata; class Actinopteri; order Esociformes; family Esocidae; genus Esox; species Esox masquinongy. Next base: position 20,894 of record JACXGI010003969.1, read on the forward strand.
GATACATAGCTAAACATTTATGTGCGTACTACTACCTCAATCAAACATAAACAGCATAGCACACGGACAGGATTAAATCGAAAGAAGAACAAAAATAGAAAAACATAGCTGGCTAGCTACTTAGGACTGAAAAAAGCTGATATGAATTCCCTTGTCGGCTACGGAGTGTCATCAGATTCTGATAGTGAAGAAGATGGAGATGATGGAAACAACAATAAGTAAATAACAACTCAGTAAAACTATTTTGCAACCTTTGTCTGTGGAAAATGTATTGACGGGATACTAGCATGTGTTCGACTGGGAGAAGTTTTAAGTTCTTGCTACCGAAACCAGTTAGCTAGGATTTTAGCTGCCTATCAAGTAAAATGCTTTCAGAAGATTCAGATTGCAATGTAAAATATGTTATTTTGGGGGGTATAACAGTACTATAATGCCAGCCGCTGACTTCCATGTAATAAATTTTTCTTCCATTTTAAGGCCTGGAAATGAGGTGGGTGGAGAGGCAGAGACCAAAAAGGGCTGTAATTTCCTGTTAGAATCCGGGTCGCATTCCAGTGAGTCGGACTGTGGTTCAAGCCCAGAGGAAGAGGGGGACTCCATGACTCAGTTACAATCTAAGGTCCCTCCACCTGCCCGTGTGGCCTCCCCATCTAGGTCCCTGACCCCTCTCCTCTCTGCATCACCCAGCTCCCTTTCCCAAAAACTCCCCCCTCCCCCCCTCGGGGCTTCGTCCAAGAGTGGTGTGTTCACCAACCCCTTCAAAGCTCAAGCCGAGCTAAAACTCAATGTCTTGCAGAAGCACGTTCCTCTCACTCTGCAGGCCCGGCCCTCTCAAATAGGGGGCAGGAGGATGTGTGTGGCGTACAGGAAGGATGGCCGCTGCAGGTTTGGGATCAAATGCAAATTTGCCCACGACAGTGACCTCCAGAGCTCAATTATTCCCAGTGACTATGACCCACCCACGGGGGATTCTCCCGGAACAGACCAAGCTAACCCCAACGCGGGGGGTTCTTCATACCCCTGCCGCCCGAACTTTCACCACAACCAAGGAGGAGAACCTGAGGAGGAGGGTCAGCAGTCTAAGAAAAGGAGAGTAGGGCTGAGTAACACACTTGTGCCTCCTAAAAGGGCGATGAAGAACTTTGCTATGCAAAGGAAAAGAGAACAGGTCAATTTGAACTGAGATACTTACACAGGGATTATCTCAATAGCAATACACTGAGAGAGAGAGAGTGAGAGTGTGTGTGTGTGTGTGTGTGTGAGAGAGATTGTATGTGGGAAAGAATTAGCCTCAATCTACTCAAAATGTTTTAGTGTGTGTCTGGTTCAATCACGTACTCTGATTCCAAAGTGTGCACTCATTACCCCCCCCCCCCATGGATGTCAGTGGTTGTGTAAACCATGGTTGTTTATATCAATTTAATGAAGTGAGACAGTGCAAACTACAGATGGTAATATTATTTCCCTATAGCCAGTGCATATTCTATTTACATCTTGTTAGTATGCAAAGTACAAGATAGAGGAACTATTGCACACTGTCTATTGAAACTAAGCTTCAATTAAACAAATGAATGCTCAAAGTGTTTTCCTGATAATTGTCTGGGATTACGTATAAGGATGAAACTGAATAGGAACTGGAGATACAAATAAAGTTATGTATTGGGTTTGGGAAAATATCTGAATGATTGTTCTGAGCAGATTCCAACGTGTTTGCTTGATAGATGAAAAGAGCATCAGCAAGAGCATCTGCACTTTGGTTTAAAGATCCAAAACCGTCAACTGTTCGACTAGCTTATTCACTGGTGAAGAGGTGTTACTGGATGAGCAAATGCTTTTTTTATCAGTCAATGTCAGCTCTACCAGAAAGAGAAATTCTGTGGTTCAAGTGCGCCCTTGTGGTTTTATTCGTGAAATAGCGATTGCCAATGGCTGAATGGAGTCAGTTTCTGTCTATAGCCTGGTTACCTGAAGCAATGTCCATGATACATTGTTTATGGCCCAGTGACAACTGCCAACAACTAAGTCTGCCGTTAGTTGTTTTTACTGACTTTAACATCCTTGACTTGTGCTACAATTAGTCTGGAGTTCTGAAGTCATTATCTATGAATTGAAGCATCCAAAGAATGGCATAGCCCACATGTACGCATTACATTGTCTTTTGTGTTGAAATCTGTTGTTCTTTTTATTAAAACTACATTTTATTTGACATCGGAGCTGCTGTTCGCCCACATGGATTTCCACTCAACAAGTGAAGTTGAGTGTGCTCAGCCAGGTTGACTCCTCAACCTAGCAATCTGTACTGAATGTTTCTCTTAAAAACAGCGATCTGGTAAAGTTATAAAGTTACTAAAATGTACAACCTAGTTTCCCAAAAAGTTGGGACACTGCATAAAATGTAAATAAAAACAGAATGCAATGATGTGCAAATCATTTAAGCCCTATATTCAATAGAAAAAAGTACAAAGACAACATATCAAATGTTGAAACTGAGACATGTTATTGATTCTTGAAAAAAAATAGGCCCACTTGGAAGTAATGTGGTACCACACATACGAATGGCAATATTGGGTTTTAAAGACAGCCTTTTTAAAGACATTTCAGCAGAAATAAGACAGGATTTGTGTTATTTAGCAAGTTGAACTGATTAGTTTGAAGCCCAGGTGTCAAATTATTTAGGTTTTTTTTTTCAGGATATTACTTAATAAATCATACTATGATCATCACATACTATGAAAAAAGTGCATACTTGTGTGCTGGACATGCCTCCATAGGTCGTTGAAGCCTATTAATGTGCATCTGAGCTCAATTATCAACAAAATATTACCTACCTAATGAATGCCTATCAGATGTTGCCTACATTTGCATAAAAGGGTTAACTTGACTGCCCATAATGTTACATTTTTTGAGAAGCAAACCATTCTCTCTCCAGACACTTATTGCCGCAATGTACAAATTGTCTACATTTGTATTATAAGATCTATAGCTCTATAAATATGCCTAGGCAAAAATAAATAATAATACTGGCAACAAAGCAGTAGCTTTTTTTTGCTCACAACAAATCAACAAAGATGTTAACAATGGAATGTTGGCGGTCAACATATGCTACTAACAACAGTGCCTCAGTCAGAAATACGCTGATGGGATATACGAATAGATCAGTAACTATAAAAACAAGTCTGATTCACACAACCTGTTTTGAGATTGAAAAGGTGTGAGTGAAAGTACCATGCTTGGTAAAGGGAACAGTGGTTGTTCTAACAGTGATAAGTGATACTAATCAGAATGGCTTTGAGAGATATGTTTGGAGGAGACATGTCCTGTGTTTGCTATCAAGTTGTTTTCAAATCATATCTTTTTTCGACATGTCCTGTGCTTGCTATCAAGTTGTTTTCAATTCATATCTTTTTTCCAGGCCTTTCTTAAACACAGTCCATAAGTATTTGGACAATGGCACAATTTTTGTTGTTTTGGCACAATGAATGAGAGCAATAAATGCAGACTGCCAGCTTTGATTTCAGGGTATTCATAAACCATGAACCATGTAGAAATTACAGTTCCAATTACAGTTTCCAAAAAAGTTGGGACGCAGTGTAAAATGTGAAGAAAAACAGAATGCAATGCTATGCAAATACTTTAAACCCTATATTCAATAGAAAAAAGTAAAAAGACAAAATATCAAATGTTGAAACTGAGAAATGTTATTGTTTCTTGAAAGATATATGCCCACATTGAATTTGATGCCCGCAACATGATTCAAAAAGTTGGGACAGAGGCAAAAAAAGACTGGAAAAGTTGTGTAATGCTAAAAAACTAAACATGGTGGAATATCACAGAACTAATTAGGTCAATTGGCATCGGGTCAGTAATTTGATTGGGTATTAAAAGATCATTCCAGAGAGGATGGGCCTGTCAGAAGTGGGGATGGGGAGAGTTTCACCACTCTGTGAAAGACTGGGCTGCCAAATAGTACAACAATTTAGGAATAACGTTTCTCGACATAATATTGAGTTTGGGGATCTCATCATCTACGATACATAATATTAAAGGATTCAGAAAATCCGAAGAAATCTGTGTATGCAAGGGACAAGGCCAAAAACCAATATTGGATGGCTGTGATCTTTGGGCCCTCAGGGACCATCCGGCTTCTTATCAGCGCACAGTTCAAAAGCCAGCATCCGTGATTGTTTTGGGGGTGCATTAGTGCACATGGCATGGGTGACTTGCACATCTGTGAAGGCACCATTAATGCTGACCAATATATACAGGTTTTGGAGCAACATATGCTGCCATCTAGACAATGTCTTTTTCAGGGAAGGCCTTGCTTATTTCAACAGGACTATGCCAAACCACATGCTGTTGTAATATAGTTTGACATATTACAACAGCATGGCTCCGTAGTAAAAGAGTCCCAGTGCTAAACTGGCCTGCCTGCAATCCAGACCTGTTACCCATTGAAACCATTCGGTGCATTATGAAACAAAAAATGCGACAAAGGAAACCCCGAACTGTTGAGCAGCTGAAATCCTATATCAAGTAAGAATGGGAAAACATTTAAAAACTACAGCAATTGGTCTCCTTAGTTCTCAAATGCTTACAGAGGATTGTTAAAAGAAGAGGTGACGCAACAGAGGGAAACATGCTCCTGTCCCAGCATTTTTTAAACGTGTTGCTGTCATCAAATTATATATAAAATAATTATATAGGGATAAATGATCAAATATAGGGATAAAATATAGGGATAAATGATTTGCACATCATTGAATTCTTTTTCTATTTGCATTTTACGCAACATCCCAACTTTTTTGGAAACAGTGTTGTAATTGTACTAGTATTGTGTAGACAGTGTGAAGTTATCCTGGGTGTCTTACTTATGTGCCATGTCTGCCTGGCATGACAATTACAAAAAGAGAGCATAAACCGCCTGGCAGTCATTTTTCACTGCTTTAAGTGCTAATAAGCCAGGCTTTCTGGCTCATCCTCAAATACCATTGAGCTCTACTGATTTGTGTTCAAAACAACACTGAGCTGTACAGGCTGAATGGTCTCAGAGACCATGTAAATCAGAGACTCTTCATTCGTATGCGTTCTGTTAAGGCTGGCCGCTAGGACCGTGGTGAGCGCATTTGGCTTTAAAACAAGTCACTGGTTCTGCTAATGTAAAACAGAACCAGGTCAAATGCTGACCTCAGTGATCTGGCCTTAATGTCATGAAATCGGAATGCATTGTATTCATTTGAGTCTGTGCCGCTCAGAGCATGCAGGTCCCAGTACAGCCGAACAAAATACCGAAGAGTTTGTTGAGTAGAGGAGATGTGTACTGTATGTTTTATTTCTAAGAAGCAGTGTCTAAAATAAAATCCAATCATCAATTAAATGCATTAATTATTTGCACCATGTGTCTATTCGAATCAGTTTAAAACAGTTTATTCTATAAAACTACACTTATACTGAATCAAACTAGTTTGCAGTTGGTCAAAAAGATGTCAATGTTTTTATTTATAATGTTTTTTTAAACTAGATACCATGTGAAATGACAGTAATGGTAATAGTAATGGTAAATATATATATATATATATTTTTTTTTTACATGATGTAATTTGCAGGCCTGGATAATGGTACATTTTATGAGAGGATCCTGAGCTCAGAGAAAACACAATCATAAGTGTTTTCTTTTCTAAGCTCAGGTACTGAGGCAGGTTGAGAGAAGATTTAATAAAATATGTTGTACCAGAGAGTTAAGCCAAAGAGTCCCTCAAATGTAGAACTGTCACTATTAAAAAGGTGATACATTATGCTGCACTGGGAACACATTTCATGAGCACATCAGCAAACGGCAGAGAACCCACATCAAACGGGATGAATTCCATGTTTCAAAGGGGCTATCCATCATTGCTGCCAATGCATCCACTAAGCTTATACAAGCTAGCTAATCATCAGCATACTTGACAACAGTGACACAGAATGTATCCCCTATATTGGAATTACCAAATTAAATCAAACCAAGCTGTTCGTATCACGTGCTACAAATAACGTACACTTGCATCGAGATTCTTATTTAGTGGCCTAGGACGGGCTGGCAGTGTACAGTACGACATGTACTGCTGGGACATGGGTTCAAATCCATCCCCTGCTCTTTCAGCCCAAAACTCCACCTTTCAGTCAATAGAAATGCATGAAAATAGCATTCCTTACAAAAACAAAATGCCTATTCACAGGTGCAAACACAAAAATGCTACATTTAAAGGGCAGCATGGGGTTGCTACATTCATTCTTTGACCTGTATTTTTAACAATTGATTCTTGAAGAAATACAGCTTATACAGCTCCGGAAAAAATTGAGACCACTGCACCTTTTTCTTTCCATTCCAAAAAAGTTGAAAAGGAAAGTTTTGAGTGAGGAACAGAAGCGTTCAATTTGCAATGGTCTCTTAATTTTAACCTGATTGTTGGCAGACTGGCTGACTGAAGCAGCAGCTTACGAGAGTGGTAAAACTTCTGCAGTTTTGAAACGTTTGCTGTTTGAAATCTTAAATTATATACTTCTGCAGTATGCTATGAACAAATTCCTATTTACAGCAACAACCTGGAAGCATTTAGGGTTAACTCTTGCTCATGGACAGAACATGGTTTTTCAGCTTGTCGCCTCTGGGATTAGAACCAGCGACCAATCATTTAAGGCCCTTGACCACTTGGCTACCCTGCCACCCCAGTTTGAGGTTTAAATATATTCTTACAGCAACGACTTGGGAACAGGGTATTTGAATAGATTCTTATTCACAGCAATCACCTGGGAGCAGTTAGATATAACCGTCTGGCTCAGGGAACTACAGGGTATTTGACCTTGTTGGCTTGAGGTTTATAACCAGCAAACTTTTGCTTACTGGCCCAACGCTGCTTCACACAAATTTCACGTTTGATTTTTGAATAAACAAAAATGTCTGAGGTATACAGTGTCCTGATTGCTGGAGTACTGTGGATTACAATATCTGTGTTGATAAACATGAAATATTGTATAATGCCCTATAAACTCATTCCAAGGATCCCTGGGCCAGAATCTGTTTAATATGTTGTTGTTCATAAAAAAAACCAAACACAATAAATGCAAAATAATGTAAATCGTCTGCCAAATGAATATATACTGTTAAACTGACCACCAATGATTTGCACATCATTATGGGTCCGTTTGAGGACCACCAAGCCATTTTAATATATAATATAAAATGAGTGGGAAAAGGTGCCGAAAGTGTGTGAGAGGGAACATGGCAACTGCAGGACAATAGGATCACTCACTATAAATGGAATGCACTTTCTGTACAAATCTAACAGTACTTAATTTTTTTTTATTGCTGTTCACTGCAACAATGGTATGAATAGAGGTGGCAAAAACCTGGTCTTCTATTTCCCTTCTGAATGTCTTCCAGGCCCCACATGAGAATATGAGGTGAAGCACAAGCTTATATCCCTTATGGATGCTATGCAGAAGGATTGTGGTCTGGACCGGAGGGAGACAATGCTGAGAGACCAAGGAAAGATGAAGAGTGGCCCCCTGGCAAAAGTGATGAGGGACTCCTGGGGCAGGGTTACAAAAACATGAGTGTTTACGAAGGAAATTGGTAATGGGTGGTTTTAGCGTTAGCAAAATTAACAAACTATCATTGAGAAAATGGTAATAGTTGGTTTTAGCATTAGCAAAATTAATAAACAATTACTGAGAAAATGGTAATGGTTGGTTTTAGTGTGAGCAAAATTAAACTATTATTGAGAAAATGGTAATGGTTGGATTTAGCGTTAGCAAAATTAACAAACTATTATTGAGAAAATGGTAATGGTTGGTTTTAGCGTTAGCAAAATTAATAAACAATTACTGAGAAAATGGTAATGGTTGGTTTTAGTGTGAGCAAAATTAAACTATTATTGAGAAAATGGTAATGGTTGGATTTAGTGTTAGCAAAATTAACAAACTATTACTGAGAAAATGGTAATGGTTGGTTTAAGCATTAGCACAATGAGGATGCCGATGTTATATATTCAATGTATGGTTCAATTTAACATTCATCCTTGGTGTGGACTGTCCCTTGGAAGGGAAACTAATTTTATTAAATAAAAAGAATTAATATCAGCCTAATTTATACATAGGTCAGAGGAGACTATGGGAAGTAAAATGTCTGCTTATTAATCAAATATTGTAATTTACATTGATATTGTTATACTTAAACAGATATCTCAGCTATCATTACCCACTGCAACTAGGATTTATAGGACAAATTTGTATTTTTCCATGAAACCTGGCTAAAGAAAAATATTACTGTCGACCCCATAGGCAGGGTTAGATATAAGTGGCAGCAGAGTTAAATGTAACCTCGTCCTCAATAGAGAATTAGAGGGGTAATTGAAAATGTGACTTGAATCTGATATTTTCATAAAAATACACTAAGTACAATATATTTCAGATAAGCTACTGTTTTCATCAAAAGTATGACTATGAATTTTCTAAAGTATTATCTTAGTTGTACTGGAAAGTGTAACTATCATTAATAAGAATGTTTCAAAACTTAATGGAAATGAAACAACGGAATTTATGCCCACATTACAAATAAGAGACTGGTGAGAAAATACAACAATTATTTTAATCAACTATAAAAATCAAAAGACCTCTTATTACTGATGAAAATTCTATATGATTAGATCAGGGCTTCCAAAACTTGGTCCCGGGCCTCCGTGGGGTGCATATTTTGCCCTACCTCTAAACAGTAGATTTTAACAATCAACTCATAATCAAGCCTTAATAGAATTTTTTTGGTGATAGGGCAATAACTTAAGCCTGGGAGGCCTCAAGACTGCTTGTGGACTAGATGATGCATGAGGAATGTTCCACAAATCCATACATAAAAAAAATAAAAAATAAAAGGGGGGGGGGCAAGAATACAATACCTGGCATTTTGCCTAAAATAAATAAATGATTGTCAGTAAAACAAATGTATGAATTTATGCAAAGCCATCAGTTTATAGCTAGCTTATTTAGCACAGTTCGACATGAAAAATCAAGTATCGTAGTATTATGAATGATACTGCTATTATGAGAACAATGATGGCTTAACACACAAACACACACACACACGCACACAAACACAGAAGGCCAGTTGATGGGATGGCTACATCACTTTATGTACAAAGGCAACAACTTACAACTGCCCTGATGCAGGTAGATCTAAAAAGCTACCAAAAGTTACTATGAATACATATTTCAGTGAACCTACGTGTTTCAAATGGTGTCACAATACATAAGAGAAGGGACATAGCTAGTCCTCTCCCTTTTATTATCAACTTTCCCAATTTCCCTAACCCTCGAAATCCAGACTGAATCAAGTTACTCCGACAACTGTTCCACTTCACTATCAGCGACAGCGAAAGTGAAATTCGGTGAATTTGGTCTGAAGTTCCGGGGGCTAGTTCCCACCTGCCCGCGCCGCTCTACATAAGGGCATGTTGCATGTGCACGTCCGTGGGGTCGGTCAACCCCTCCCCCTCCCGGTCGCCCCGCCCGTCCGCTTCCCAAGCCACCTCCCCCTCGCCCACGCTCTCGCACTGTTGAAGGGCGTTAGCCGGAGGAGACGAGGCGGCGAGCGCCGAGTCGTCCAGGGCGTAGCTTCCGCCGCAGCCCGCCGCGATCGTGTCCTGAAGCGGAGCATCCTGAGTCTGCGGTCGTGCCTGGGTCGCCAGGGACGACGCGTCGTCGACGTCGACGGCGGAAACGTGTGGGCCGCTCTGGAGCGCCTGGAGTTGCTGGGGCGAGGCCAGCAGGGGGATCTGCTGCATGTGGCCCTGAGACCCGCCCACCGTCTGGAAGGTCATGTGGAGGATCTGTGGCTGCTGGCTCTGCTGCTGCTGATACGACTGCAGGGTCATCTGCTGGAGCTGGTGGGGCTGCTGGGACGCCACGACCGAGCCGGAATGGAGGGACAGCTGCTGCTGTTGCGGGGACGCCGACGCCATCTGCTGCACGAACTGGAGGGGCATCTGGAGCTGCAGGGTGTGGTGGGTCTGCTGCTGGGCGTCCGAGGGCGACGGGGGGTCAATGGGGGACAGGGCGATGGTCAGGGGCACCTGCATGGCGTGGAGGCCCTGCTCCTGGCTCACAACCACCACCTGGTGGCTCACCTGCCCCATCTGGGTCACCTGGGCCACCGGCTGCCCCATCTGGGTCACTCGTTGACCCACTTGAGTCGTCGCCGGTCCCAGCTGGGCCGCCGGCTGTGCTGCTTGGGTCACCTGAGGCGCGGGATCCAGGCAGACAAGCTCGCCCTGGTTCCCGGTGGAGCCACCCCCGGGACCCGGGGCGTCGATCAGGGTGGCGGGGGTGGTGATGAGGGCCCCCGCGTTGGCTGCCAGGGCCTCGGCGATGAGCACCTCTGGGTGGCTCTTGGCCTTGTGGGCCACCACGCTGTCCTTCTTCTCAAACTTCTTGCCGCAGATGGAGCAGGAGAACTGGTAGGTGGCGTCGGCGTCGTGCTTCTTCATGTGCCAGTTGAGGGAGGCCTTCTGGCGGCACGTGAAGCCGCAGATCTCACACCTACAGGAAGCGAGAGGGAGGAGAAAACACGAAGAGGGAGGAAGGGAGAGAACGCAACGGAGAAAAGACGGGAGTGAATTCAGGGATCTAGAATGAGCCGCCGGTTCAGCCAAGTGAGGCATTTAAAGGAAAAGATGGAATAAACAAACCAACGAAATAACAACAGAGAGCACACGAACGAACAGAAACGAGTCGGAAACTCACTGAAGGGGTTTCTCCCCCGTGTGGATCATACGGTGCACAGCCAGGTTGTGGGAGCTCTTGAAGGCGCGTGCGCAGAACTCACAGATGTAGTCCCGCTGGTCTGGGAACGGGACCAAACCAGAGTGGGTAATCAGTCGCTCGGCAGATACGCTCTTTCGCGCTCTGATTCAGTGTGGTGTGGGCGTGCGCACACATTTACCGTGCGTTAGACAAGGACGATCGGTGGACACGTAGGTCTTTGACCCCCTCTTCAGGGTCAAAGACCCTCAGAAGAAAATTATAGTTTAATCCATAGATCTTCATCCCTCTCCTGGGGGCCCCCCAGCCATCTCACTATTTAGTTTTAGCCCTGAACAAGCTCACCCTATTCAACAGGTAAGGGCTTGTTAATTAGTTAATAAGTTGATTCAGGTATGTTAGCTCTGGGATATATCTAATAGATGGAATGGCTGGAGGGTCTCCAGGAGAGGGTTGAAGAACTATGCGAAGACTATAAAACACATCATGGAAAACAATTCTGGTGCAGCATCAAAATGTATCCTACGGTCTTGCTGAAAAAAAACTCTCCAAGGTTTTTAAACAAGAGTTACACTTTTTACCTGGGTGATGTGAAATCGGTTGAAAGCTCAATAACTGGGTCCATTTGGGTTAAGGGGTGAGATCAGAACCGAAATGAAGAGCTTATCTCTTTCAATATGAGCAGAAAATAGATGGGCCGAACTACAGATTACATTGGATTAGACTAAAACCTTTGCTTTTCAGATGTTGTTAAACAGTTCATTTATTCGCCACGTAAACCTGCAGTATTAATTAAAGGCCTTGTTGTGAACCTATTGAATGATTTGGAATTGATCTTTAACACAAGCCGTTTTCTTTTGGTAATGCAGGCCAATGAACCCGAGTGAATGCAATGTTGTTGAGCATCTCAATGTAATTACTGCAGAAGCAGCATCACATTCTAGCCAACAGCATGCATTTTGTCAGGTTCAAAAGATCTGGAGGAGAAAGTAACAAATCCAATTAAATCCCTTTCTAGATCTGTAGGAAAGATGTGAGGAGCGTGCAACGGGTGTGTCGTCTTTTCACCAGGCAGTGTGGTATTCAGTGTGTGCGTGTCTTTGGGCCCCTCTTTCTGTATGTCTTTGTTCTTGTTTTCCTACCTTTGCAGGACCAAAACTCACCAGAATTCCCAACATTACACGAAAACATGAAACACGGTTCTGACTTTTCAAAATGCTTTTGTTTGCTCACGGGTTATGTTTAGGCGTAGAGTTAGGGTAACGAAAAAAAGTTTAGTTACCAAGATAAAGCATTTTGAATGAAAAAACTAAATCAATAGTCCTGTATATTGTCATTTAAATATGGTATGTGTTACCTGTGTGGTGCTTGGCATGGCGAAGTAGCTGTTTCTGCAGCCTGAAGAGTCTTCCACAGGATGGGTGAGGACAAACATACTTTTTCTTCAACAGGTGCTGGTATTTAATATGGTGCTGCGAATGACAGGAAAGAACACCAAGTCACAAAGCGAGATGAAGAGAATTGGCAGAAAAGAAGCGTTATTCCATTCATCAGAAGTTGAAGGTCAGTTCCATCTCAGCAGGCAACCCAGGATGTGAAATTTAAATAAAAATCGCATGCAAAAATGAAAAAAATCACTAAAAATCTCAAATAGTTCTGGTGCTAAATTGTCGCGACAGTGACCACTACGGTTGTACTGGCAGACCTGCAGGTAGCGAGGGTGAGCCAGGACCGTGCCACACCCCTCCATCTCACAGCGCACATACTGCACCGGGGGCTTCTTCCTGTGGAGGTGGGGACACCACAGAATCGTCAAATCACGTGGGTCGACAATCATATATGTCAGAGGTCAGAGTTCAGTTTCACTAATGATGATAGAAAAATGGAAAAAAAGAACGAACTGTACCTTCTCTTCGGGAGCCGGGGACTTTTATCGTCTTTCCTTCGCCTGCCTCTCCTGACGGGAATAGGGAACAAAAGAAGTTGGAGAACTATTCAAGGAAAGCAGGGAATAAGGAGAAGGAAAAATAATGCCTGATTTCCACTCGGCAGACAGAAGGCTGCACTCGCTCCTTTGACGTCAGTGCTCGCTGCTGTGGCGGAAACTTCCTCAAATGGAGGCAGTGTCAGAAAAGAGGGAAAGGTGCAGACTCTGGGAGAAGGGTGGGGAGTCAGGTGTGCGTGTGCGCGCGCACTGAGCTTACTTCCTGGGCGCATCTCCCTCTCCGAACTCGTTCTCCAGCTTCACATCTGTGCCCTCTCCCCCCTCGACCTTGATCCCTGGATCCTTGTCTTTCGCCGGCCCTTTCTCCTTCTTCTCTTTCTGTCTCAGAGGGAGTTTGCGCCGTGGTTTGGGGACATCTCTGAGAGAAAAAGAGGATTCATTTTGACAGTTACCAGCTTTCACGCCCATGGGTTTTTCGCGATTCGACGTGAATTGCAATTTGACACTGTTAATATATTGAGCATCGATGCTACAAAACATTGCTGCTACAAATGGAAGAGAGAGGCATGAAAAATTGTTTGATCAATCATGGATGTAAAAGTGCAGAAAATAAATAACATTTCCTATTTACTAGAGCAAATATATTGAGATAGTCAAAATGCTGCATTATATTGTCAAAGACAAAAGCAGGTTTTGTAATAATCAATACTATCCCCCATTAATAAGCTCCATTTTCTATCTTTGCAAGTATTCTAATTCCAGCAAAATCTCCATGTTCATGTAACCAGTCATGAAAACTCCCCAACCACCAGGACAGTTTATTCCACGCTCCTCTGTCCTTCCTGATGCGTTGTCTACACACAAACCCAGACAGACACACACCTAATGGCCTCAACGCCGGGGTCGTAGCTCTGGTCATTGAGGTCATCTCTGAAGGGAACTTCATCATCACTGCTGATCACCTCCTCCCCACTGTAACACAATCACAGTGCTCAAACTCATATCCGCACACACACGCACGCACAAACAAACACAAACAAACAAAAATTTATTAAAGGCTAATTAAATAAAACGGTTGTCTGCCAAATTGTCCGGGCCGCCCATCATTTAGCCGATTTTGTGCTTTTGGGCCATTTTCTTTCTGTCCTAGGGTCACCTTACTTGCATATGGCTGCCTCATTCTCATCAGGGGAGAGAGACGGATAAAAGCTGTTGATCGCAAAGGTACAGGCCTCTTTCATTTCACGTACAATTTAAGTTAGAGGGTAGGGGGGAAAAAAAGGTTAAAGAGTATCCCTATAGTGACAAGCCTACAGGCACGGCATCCTTCATATGGATGCGTTTTTAGAATGTAGTGGACAACGGTGACAGGAATGTTGGCGCACCCAAATACAAAGTGCGCTGCACAGCACCTTAAAATGACATGTTCTAAACTTGTAATGGTGAGCAGAGGCGCAGGGTGAGTGTCGGGTCTCCATCGAGGTAGAAGGCCAGAGAGTGGGTAACCTCCGGCGTGTAAGGATTTCGGTCAAGACTTCCCGGGTCGAGTGAGCAGCGTGATAACAACCAGGGGCCGTATTCACAAAACATTTTGTCTTACCACTAGGAGGACTCCTAAACAGCAGTAAAAGTTCCTAGCTAAAAGTTTCCTCTTAAAACCTATTCACAAAGCTGCTAAGACCAACTTTTACTAAAGAACCGGGAGCAGTCTTAAACTAAAAGAAAGGGCGGGGTTGGCCCCGTTGCTATGGATGATGTTGTGTTCCACGAACAAGCTTACTTACTATGCCCACAGTGATTGGCTGATAGGGGAGGGGTCTCTGTCAGTGAATTCATCATAGTAATACTGTAGAAGGATGTCATGTTGCCATATTGAGAAAGATATTAAAATTAAAATGTAGGCTAAGTGTCACTGATTAAACATGAAACCAAGAATGACATACTGACTATTCAAGATTTGTTCAGCTAATTGTCAGCCTCTTAAATGTCCGGCAGCTTGTAAAGAAATGTGTGTTCATCTTTTGATGGTGCAATAATTTGTGCAATTATGTGTCCCACCACCAACTACACCGGGTGGTCCAGCTATGGCCAATGAAGACGGCTTTGTTTCTCTGTAGTTGGCGAAAATCATGAGGAAACCGAATGATTTGTCAGATGATGTGGGGTCTGGAGAGGGCATTTATTGTTTGATGTAATTTTCTACTGATCGATGACTGAGATATATGTAGTCTGTCTGTGGTGCATAGCTGCATTTTCCCTTAGGCCAAGTAGCGTAGAGTTGTCACAACCTTGATCTCTGGTATTATTGGGGTGTTTCTGTTTGTTGGTGAAGTGACTGCATCAACGATAAGCTCTACTATGATCATAATACCCCTGTGATTAAGGCGATACCTTGTTAAAAGCTTAGTATCATTAAATGTTTCTAAAACGTCAACCTGATTATGAGGGGGATTCCCGGCAGCAGCCCTTTTAGGATTGTTTGTGACTTGGTCTTAGTGACTTATGAGTCCTCTTGACTACTCCTAACTTTTCACAGATTTAGGAGCTGGTTTTAGTGCTAAAATGCTTTGTGAAGATTTTGAAGAAAAAAAGGGTAAAAGTAAAAAACAGAACACTTTTTAAAAAGAAAAAAAGGCCTCAATTTGCTATTATTATTATTATTTTGTTTTTTTCAACCCACCAGACAAGGTAAAGGCCTGATGCCTAAATGCTGGAATGACAATAATGCCCACAAAGAACAAATGACAGGTGTCTTCTAAGAAAAGCATCATCTGTCTTACAGAGACCAGAGTAGGGGACAAGTTTATCACAGAGGCAGAACACATTAGTTGGGACGAGAACATCATACTACTGCTTTTTCATTACAACTTCAGAGGCAAATTTCGATTCTGTCATTCATTTTGAGCACCCACGTTACCTCTGTGATTGCGGCTGGACGGTGAAGACTTTCGGGTCGTCTTGGAAAGTGGGCTCATTGTCCCCTCCCAACAGAACGTCGTCCTCGCTCTCCTCTTTCTTCTCGCTGCGCAGAGAGAGAAGTCGCTGTTACCACGGCAGAGCAGAGAGAAAGACCCAAGTCTGTCTCACGCGTACGGACATGCGAGCATGTAGCCATCCAGACATGAGATTTGCATGCCTCTGGTATGTACTCACATCCCAGCGGTCTGCTTCTCAACTACCTTGGCCTCCACCTCAACTGAAAAAATAAGAGGTCACTATCACACTACAGCAAGTACAATGACAGGCTGTTTCAATTTGCCGTCATGAAATTGACTCGATGCCCACAGAGCATTGGAATGGAAATCGAAACCACAACAGTCACACAACATGCAAAACAAGAACAATTGGGCCTAAATGAGCTAAAGCCGAGATGCAATTAACCGGTTTGAGGTGCCTACCAGTCGGGTTGTCGGCGCCTGGCTCGCTTTTGCATACAGGTTTTGCGGACCCCCTGGCACTGCGGGCAAAGGTGACCTTGGCACGGCGTGAGCGAGGAGGGGCTGGCGGGGGCAAAGTGAGTGCCATCATTCACACGTTGAACTAGAATACAACAACAGGCCTAAGAGTTTGTTAGTGTAGTTACATGTCTGTGTTTATTTTGTCACACAGTGTCATTGGTCACCTACCTTGAACATCAGTTGACTTCTTTGGGTCCCCTTGGCTGCAGAGGAGAGAAATATACAGTCGGTTGTTAGTTTCAGCGGGGATTATCTTAATTTATGCACAATGTCCCATGATCCTTAAACAAGACATGTTAATGAACACATCATTTGGAGATGACAAACCGTGCACACCGCGAATGAGAGGACAGGTAAAGACTAGAAAGTTTAGTGTAGTTTTACCCCTCCCTCTTTCAACAGTACAGGAAGGCGTACATTTTAGGGCATAAAATGAGCTGCACTGCATGCAACTTATAACATATGGGCATTGCATTACATTTTTACAAGGAAGCTTGACTAACAGTTTTACAGGCATTTCAAATAGATGTTCCACGCATCGCTGAGGACTAAGCTATATTGCAATATATAAGTGAAGGAAGGCACGTAAATACGAACGTACTCATGACCACTGTCATCTTTGGCCTCTCCGGTACTTTCTATAGAAGCTGCGGAGGCGGCATTTTTCCTGGGTCTGGGACAGGCAGCCTTCCTTCGGCGGTTTACGGCGGTGTCCGGGCTCGATTCTTCGGCATCGTCACTCTTCTCGCTCTGCAGCCAAGCTGGTACCGTTCGTGTAGACCGGTCACGTAACACCCTTCCAGAACTTGGTGTTGCTCCATTCGTGTCTGGTGAGGGAGAAACCCCTTTCTTTTGCCGGCCTACTCCCCGGCCTCTCGTAGTCCTACGCGGGGTGACCACTTCACCAGAGGGCGGGGATTGCACCGTGGCCTTGTCATCCTCGGTTTCTTCCCCTTTATTGTTATCGCCGGATTGGGCGATTTGCGGCTCCATCGCCGCGTGTTCCCGTTTCCTACCCTTTTCTCCTGCACCGTATTTATAAATATTTCGGATACTGAAAGAAAACAATGTTTACATTTGATATAAAATAGATAAAAACGTTTTGTTTGATAGAGGCCGTAATCCGACTGTGTAACATATTTCACAGAATTTGGGCCTTGCCCGCAAATTATAAACATTAATTTATTGATCAATAATTGAAAACTTTAAGTCTTACTAGATATAATAAGAAACCAATATCCATTTTTAAAGAACCAGACACTATTTTTGCGTTCTTAAAGCTATAGTAAACCTAATTATTCGCACGGCCTGTCGTGTTACCGCTTTGTTGCGTCTCCTTTAAGCCAAAAAATAAAACCAAGGTTAAATTCATAAGCAACATGTGTTCATCAGTTGCACACGTTTGCACCATTATCGTCACCCAAACATACCCTACATTTACAGGCCACATTACCTGTTTGTTCCATCCCGAGTGTTTACAGATCAGTGAAGATGCGCAGGAGCTGTGCATTTTCGGCGCGCGAGGACAGTCCTTCTGGGTAGTCTTTGCTAGTCATGGGAAATGTAGGCCGAGTGCAAAGATCATGCACTGATGCACCGATTTAGTTTCAAATGTATACAATAAAGTACAGTTAATTGTATATTACATTTTATAATTTTATGTCGTATTTGCATAAAATAAGTGTAATTACAAATATTGTAAAATGTCACGTATTGCAAGTTGTAAGGTTTCTGCCAGTAGATGGCAATGTCGTGATGACGCTGTGTCTATTGTACAATCAATGGATAGCAGAACGGTGGTAGGCTCAGGAGCCACTCACTCCTCTTTTAAAAACCTGATTGTTGGCAAAGATTAATTATACAATCTGTGTATTCATCTTTAATACATTTTACAATTTAAAAAAGTCACATTTAATTGTGAAAAAAATAAAAAAGTGCCCTATATGTACAAATTAATGTCATATATTAGATCACTCTTCCCAACTGATCATGTTTACACACAAACTTTCAGTTTCCCACAAAAAAAGAGCCATGTTGGAGACACTAGTCTCATGGGGCCACACCTCCAATATCGTCTGGCCTCTTTGGAGGTCTAGAAACTTAACTATTTAAATAGAAGCCGCTGACTCTCAGCGGGAAGATTTCTATTGGATGTTAGTTTGCAAAAAACCTCCACTCACAGGCTTGTAGAAGGCGGGCTTAGCATGGGTTCACAATTTTTTCGAACTGGATAGAACACATTTCCTAAAAGTTTTTAGTTCCTACCTAGGTTGCAACATATCAGAAAATAATCAAAATTGAATTCTGTTTTGGAAGAACTGTGCTCCATTCATAACATTGAGTCAATAAAGCCATTACAACTTATATGTTTAAATGCTGTTCTGAAAAAAAGAGATGTTTTGGCATGCCTTCCTACAGACTATCGTTTGTTAGGCAAAAATCTTTTGTGACATCTGAGGGTTGTGACTGCCGCGCCACTTCTTGTTTCGGAGTTTAGAATAAGGCTTTTTGCCCTTACAGAGCCGCTAATTCTTTCTACTTCATCCACACTTTTATATTTTAGCAGAAGATTGTGACAGGAGCCACATACCGATTTAGAAAACCCAACATTCAGCGTTACTGGTCCTATTATATCTTCTAAAGCGTGTGTGTCGTCTGGTTGCAGTAACGACGATTTACGTAGGAAAAGGTTATGTTTGTTTCTCAAAGACTGATATGGTTCACCACAAACGTGACATACATCCACAGATTACAATGTGATTATATTTGGCGATTTTGCTGCCATCTTCACTTAGCTAGCTACTGTTGCACTGAAGGCATTATTCTGGTGAGCACCTGTATAAGCCCCTCCCAAGCAATGAATTTGATTGGGTTAACGTGTCTTGAGACGTTACTGGAAAAAACTTTTTCCCACCCCTTTGCAACAAAAATCCTATAGGTATTCCCCAGGCCTAGCGACAGGCCAGGCCTGGTTTAAGAGGCTAGAGACACTGAAAACCAGCGGCGGTTTTAGCTATAGCTGACATGGGCAGCTGCCCAGGGCAGCATCTTACCAGAGACGGCATGAGGCGCCCGCACAAAAAAAGTCAGAATGGTGACATTTGCATTATCAGTTTTCTATCGCTCGTTTGCACGTCACGTAAATGATATCATGTCACCATGTGGGACTGTGGGTCAATTAAACCTGTCGGAGTTGGCGCCCCGACTCGTCTGTGAGCTAGGCAGATTACTGCCTGGGAAGGTCTCTCACTCAGAAGTACACGAGATAGGAAGGTCTCCCCAATGGAAGTCTGAGCTAGGGGGAGCGGGGGAATCTATCAAATAGCGAACCTCTAACTTTGTACAGTACTAACGCAATTAGTAAAATCAGTCACACGACGACGTGCTACCAAATAAACCACAATTCATTCATAATACTATATACATATGTATATATGGTTTCACAAACATATTGTTGCCTTTTTTTCTGGTTTGTGCCGAAATCATTAAGAATAATATAAAACCAATCTGCACACCACCATGGTGAATTGGTTTAGTCCTGACTCTTGGCTTGACAGTGCTGGGGGAGTAATGTATTGATGCTCGAGTGCCAAATGAACACAAATGGATAAGAAAAGGTCATCAGGTGCCCAGTTTAGGAAAAAGAGCAAAGGAGAATGCGCAAAAGATAACGGTATGCAGCTAAGTCATCTCTTTATAAATATAATATTGTGCATGTAATGAAATGGGCTAGTATAACATTAAAGTTCGTTAGCCTATGTTGATTGCTATGCTATTACACATAGGTTGACTATATTGTTTTCTGTCCAACTAGCTTACATAACATTGGATATAATTTCACACAGTTTCATCATGATAATGTGTGTAGCCTGTAAAAAGATTACAACCTAACTAGCACATTATTGATTTGGTTAACTTTCATGGAGGTGACATCATAAAGGTTTTCTATGATTGTACTGACTAGGTCCTGAGCTCAGTAAGGGGAATTTCCAGTGCTGTAGGCTAACCTAGAAGGCATCTTTTATGATAAATTGACTCTTTTTCGAGTGTCTTATGCCTAGAATTAGCCAAGTTGTATGGTTCATTTGATTCCTATTACAACATTTTCATAAATTGTGCATAATGACATGCATATTTAATTGTGCAACAAATGTACAACTCCGGAAAAAATTAAGAGACAACTGCACCTTTTTCTTTCCTTTCCAAAAAAGTTGAAAAGGAAGGTTTTGAGTGAGGAACAGAAGGGTTAAAATTAAGAGACCACTGCAAATTGAACACTTCTGTTCCTCACTCAAAACTTTCCTTTTCAACTTTTTTGGAAAGGAAAGAAAAGGGTGCAGTGGTCTCTTAATGTTTTCCAGAGCTGTATTTAGGGTGTCAGACTCTAGTGTATTTAGTGTATAGTGTATTTCAATGTGAATTCAGGGGCACTTCTGAAAGATTTCCATGCACCCTCTGGCACTGGCCAGGATGAGGAGCCATCTAGGCTTTGTGCAATGTCATTTTTTTCATGTGTTTTTTATTAGCAATAGGGTAAAAATGTAAATTTTTTGTATTCATATACTACAAGTAATTTATATTTATAATTTTTACTTCTTTTTGATATTTATGAGACTTATTTTTGCATATATTTTTATATTTATATGGGGGGTGGTGGTTGTGCTGAACTGGGGGTTCGCGCAGGGAGCCATACAAGCTCGAACCACTACTGCTGAAAACCAAAACGTATCGTGGATAGTTGTTTACTACCTTCAATCCCTAAGAATACCCCTAGGTGGCAGTGTTAATCACCATATCCTCAAGACCGCAGTTTTATTGGTCAAACAATTTAGCAGATGTTGTGGGTGTAGTGATATATTGTGTCTCAGCTGACCTTGCCAACCTCCGAAGAACCCTACGTTCATGGGTGGTGCAGCTGTGGTTCTAGGCAATGATGCATTCTGAGAGTATGCTCTCGATTTTATCAGTAGAAGTCAGTAAGGGAACTCTTGGACATGGTCAGCCTAGTCTTCTGTGATGTACACTTTGAGAAACTTGAAGCTTCTGAATCTGGCACTCCTCCACTCGGGCTCTCAAATCCTGCCTGTATGCCGCAGCGTTGTCATTTCAGATCAAGCCAGCCCCTGCCATGTCGTCAGCATACTTAGGATGGACCCTGTCATGGGTGAACAGGGAGTTCTGGAAAAGGCTGAGCATACATACTTCCTTGATTACCAACCCTCACCACATGGGTTCAGAGCATCAGGAGGGCAGAGGATCCCGTTGTGCAGGCCTGGATCCCTGCCAAGGTGTCCCAGCATCTAGAGGTATATTTTCAGGCACTTAATTAGAATTAATTAAGCCATTTCTTCAAAGAGCAGATGGTCGTATTCAAACCCAGGCTGCAGCTGTTTGCACCAAAGGCAGCCCATATCACTGGACACTCATCATGAAAACTGTTTTAAGTAAATAAAAAACAAGCTCTAAATGTTACTACCATGATTTTTATGGAAGGTTCACCACAAAGTGCACATGACATTAAATAGAACCATTAGTAAACCAGTAAGAATCCTCAGCCTCATGCCCTGGAATTCCCCAAGAAGAAGGTTGTTTCTTAATGTTCTCTGAACTATGTGAGAACATTCTCAATTTCAACCCTGTCAGAGAACATCCGTTGAATGTTATCAAATAGTACATTAATTGTGAATTTGTTTAAAGGCATATATTCTGTTACAGGTGTTAAGTCTTAAAATCAAAGTCATATTTTATTTTTTTAAAAATCACCTAGTAAGCATGCTTTGAACACATACTTTAGCAGAAGATTGCAACTGGATGTATCATTTTTTGTATAATTGTCTAAAATTATACATATTTTTTGTCAGTTAATGTTTTAAATGGCTGAAAATATAAGACAACAGTATCAACATCTTCAGAATAAACATTAAAAGAACCCTTTATGTACAAAAAATGTAATTACTAATGAATTCCTTCACCACTATACAGCAGTGTTGACCACAATTTTTATCACTGCAATTTTGGTAGCAGGCTGGGAGAAACACCTGTACGATACACTTTAACAATGAACACACAATTGTTGGATTGCTATTGTTGCAGAATATGTTTACCTTTTGGAGCATAGCTAAATCAAATTCTGCAGATCTGTTTTGTGTAAGATACCTATATTTGGCCCATAATAGCTTACTTGGTAATTCATTCACCATTTATGCATAGTTATCTATTCATAGGATAATTAAAATATTTATATATATAAATACACCGATCCGTCATAACATTATGACAACCTGCCTAATATTGTGGAGGCCGCCAAAACAGCCCTGACCCGTCGAGGCATGGACTCCACTAGCCCTCTGAACGTGTGCTGTGGTATCTGGCACCAAGACGTTAGCAACATATCCTTCACGTCCTATAAGTTGCCAGTTGGGGCCTCCATGGATCAGACTTGTTTGTCCAGCACATCCCACAGATGCTCGATTGGATTGAGATCTGGGAAATTTGGAGGTCAAGTCAACACCTTGAACTCGTTGTTGTGTTCCTCAAACCATTCCTGAACCATTTTTGCTTTGTGGCAGGGCACATTATCCTGCTGAAAGAGGCCAAGGCCATCAGGGAATTCCGTTGCCATGAAAGGGTGCGCATGGTCTGCAACAATGCTTAGGTAGGTGGTACGTGTCAAAGTAACATCCACATGAATGGCAGGACCCAAGGTTTCCCAGCAGAACATTGCCCAAAGCATCACACTGCCTCCGCTGGCTTGCCTTCTATCCATAGTGCATCCTGGTGCCATGTGTTCTCCAGGTAGGCGACACACACACCTGGCCATCCACGTGATGTAAAAGAAAACGTGATTCTTCAGACCAGGCCACCTTCTTGTATTGCTCCCTTGTCCAGTTCTGATGCTCACATGCCCATTGTAGTGGCTTTCGGCAGTGGACAGGGGTCAGCATGGGCATCCTGACTGGACTGCGTCTGCGCAGCCCCATACACAACAAACTGTGATGCACTGTCACTTCAATCAGTACCAGCATTAACTTTTTCAGCAATTTGAGCTACAGTAGCTTGTCTGTTGGATCGGACCACCCTGGCCAGTCTTCGCTCCCCACGTGCATCATTGAACCTTGGCCGCCCATGACCCTGTCCCCAGTTCACTGTTTTTCCTTCCTTGGACCACTTTTGATAGGTATTGACCACTGCAGAACGGGAACACCCCACAAGGGCTGCAGTTTTGGAGATGCTCTGACCCAGTCGTCTAGCCATCACGATTTGGCCCTTGTCAAAGTTGCTCAGATCCTTATGTTTCCCCATTTGTCCTGCTTCTAACACATCAACTTTTAGGGCAGAATGTTCACTTGCTGCCTAATATATACCACCCACTGACAGGTGCCATGATAACAAGATTATCAGTGTTATTCACTTCACCTGTCAGTAGTCATAATATAATGGCTGATCGGTATATACAGCTCTGGAAACAATTAAGAGACCACTGTACCTTTTTCTTTCCTTTCCAAAAAAGTCGAAAAGGAACGTTTTGAGTGAGGAACAGAAAGGTTAAAATTAAGAGACCACTGCAAATTGAACGCTTCTGTTCCTCACTCAACACTTTCCTATTCAACTTTTTTGGAAAGGAAAGAAAAAGGTGCAGTTGTCTCTTAATATTTTCCAGAGCTGTATATATATATATATATATATATATATATATATATATATACACAAAAATATCTAATTTGGATGTACTACAATTAATTATGTTGTGTACGTGACTACTACATTTGGATTGCTGCTACATTTGGGATGAATGTTCTGCCTCTAAGCATGAGTTATACAGATAATCTTACGGTCAGTATGTGCTTATCTCAACAAATTCTCCTGCTAGAGCACGTACCTGAAGGGTGACACTTAAAAGCATTTACCACCTTTGGACTTTTCCACATTTTATTGTTGAAGTCAAAATGGATTTAATTAGGAGTTTTTGCCTCTGATTAACACCACAAAAGTCTGTAATGTTTAAGTGAAAAAGAAAAACAAAATTTATTACAAATATAAAACAGAAAATAATGGATTGCGTAAGTATTCATCCCTTGGTTAGCATGCACTAGTGTGCAATCAATGTGTTTCACATGATTTCAGGTTAAATACATCTGATCTGTTTACCCGATCAGGGGTAGGATATAAGAACTTTGAAGGCATTAGATATCCACCGGAGAACAATTAAGTCTATTATTAAGAAATGGAGATAACTGAATGTTTATCTAGAACAGGCCGTCCTCAAAAACTGAGTTTACGGCTGAGCTGGAAGACACTGTGCAGACTGCAGCAATAGCCTAGGTGCTACACAAAGTTGGCCTTTATGGGAGATTGGCAAAACGAAAAACCAACTCAGATCAGATCTTGGCTAGAGTTTGTCGCAATGCATCTTGGAGACTCTGAGACCCAAGTGGAAGAAGATTCTGTGGTCTGAAAATGTTTTGGCCTCCACTCTAAGCACTATGTTTTGCTCAAGCCTAACACCACACGTCATCCTGAGAACACCATCTTCATACTACGGGATTCTTCTCTGTGTCATGGCCTGGATAGCTTGTGAAGGTAGAGGGCAACACTTTTGCAGCAAAGCACATAGAAATCCTAAGAGAAAACCTCTCAAAATCTGCAAGAGACATGGAACTTCCAGGTAAAACCTGCCCAACAACCTGCATATTTCACCCCACACCCCATCTCTGTCTCCTTACGTCAGAGCCAAGCTGTTACTACAATGATACTCTGGAGATGTAGGGGGAGTTTCCGTTCCAATGTGTACTTCTTCTTAAGCATTAGGCTCTGTCAGCTCTTCAGTTATTCCAGTAATTTTAGGTGCACAATAAAATGATTTCCTTCTTTCGTAGATATGGTGGTATGCTAGGAATCATACTTTGAAGCAAACTGTACCTGGCCATTCTGTTCTTGAGAATTTCCAGTGGTTTGCATCTTTTGGTAAACCCTCTGATTTTATGCTGGTTTTGTCTTCTCTTCTCTGCTCTTTGACACATTTATGCCTACATGCTGGAGAGAGGTTTTGGTCTGTTCTACAGCTGAAAAGCGTTCATGTCCTCACAATTTATAGCATTCTTCATCATCCTACAGTATTCTTCTGTGGTCTACCAGGTTGTATTGCCAGACAATGTACCAAAGAGTTGATTTTGATATCTAATGCTTATGTTTCTGATCAATTCATTTTCACACAGGTCCCCTTGATTTATCAGGTTAGCTTTACTGGCATTGAAACCTTGTACTTCTCATGTTGAGAGACAACAACAAGGGACTCCAAACTCGAATGCAACACACAGAATCACTTCTAAACCCTTTGTTAGATCTCTTGTGAATGAAGTAATGGTGTAACGACACACAGCTGCACAGCCAATTGTCTAATTACTTTAGGTCCACTAAAATTGGGGGATTATGTACAACCCCGTTTCCAAAAATGTTGGGATGCTGCATTAATGCAAATAAAAACAGAATGCAATGATGTGCAAACCATTTATCTCTATATTTAATTGGAAATAGTACAAGGACAGCATATCAAATGCTGATACTGAGAAATGTAATTGTTTTTGGAAAAATACATGACCATTTTGAATTTGTGACCAGCAACACATTTCAAAAAAGTTGGAACATGGGTATGTTTACCACTGTGTTGCATTACGTCCTCTTTTAACAATACTCTGCAAACGTTTGGGAACTGAGGAGACCAATTGCTGAAGTTTTGAAAATGAAATGTTTTCCCATTTTTACTTGATATAGGATTTCAGCTGCTCAACAGTTTGGGGTCTCCTTTGTCAGATTTTTTGTTTCATAATGCACTAAATGTTTTCAATGGGTGACAGGTCTGTACTGCAAGCTGGCCAGTTTAGCACCCAGATTCTTTTACTACGGAGCCATGCTGTTGTAATACGTGCAGAATGTGGTTTGGCATTGTCTTGCTGAAATAAGCAAGGCCTTCCCTGAAAAAGACATTGTCTGGATGACAGCATATATTGCTCCAAAACCTGTATATATTGTTCAGCATTAATGGTGGCTTCACAGATGTGAAAGTCATCCATGCCATGGGCACTAATGCACCCCCATACCATCACGGATGCTGGCTTTTGAACTGTGCACTGATAACAACCCGGATGATCCTTCCCCTCGGCGTCCATGATTCCCAAAATGAATTTAAAATTTTGATTTGTCAGACCACAGGACAGCTTTCCACATCACCATAATCCATCTTAAATGAGCTCGGCCCAGAGAAGACAGCGGCATTTCTGGATCTTGTTTATACACTATCTGGTTTCTTCTTTGCATGGTAGAGTTTTAACTTGCATTTGTAGCATCAACAAACTATGTTCACAGACAATGGTTTTCGGAAGTGTTCCTGAGCCCATGCAGTGATGTTCGCTACAGAATTGTGTCTGTTTTTAATGCAGTGCCGCCTGAGGGCCCCGAAGATCACGGCCACTCCAATATTGGTTTTCGGGCCTTGTCCCTTGCGTACAGAGATTTCTCCCAATTCTCTGTATCTTTTCAAGACATTATGTACTGTACATGATGAGATCCCCAAACTTTCTGCAATTTCACGCTGAGAAATGTTATTCTTAAAATGTTGCACTATTTGCTTGTGCAGTCTTTCAATGAGTGGTGAACTCCTCCCCATCTTTACTTCTGAAAGACTCATCCTCTGTGGGATGCTCTTTTCATACCCAATCATGTTACTGACCTGTTGCCAATTAACCAAATTAATTGTGAGATATTCCACCAGGGTTTTTTTTGCATTACACAACTTTTCCAGTCTATTGTGGACCCTGTCCCAGCATTTTTTAAATGTGTTGCTGGCATCAAATTCAATGTGGGCATATATCTTTCAAGAAACAATAACATTTCTCAGTTTCAACATTTGATATGTTGTCTTTTTACTTTTTTCTATTGAATATAGGGTTTAAATTATTTGCATATCGTTGCATTATGTTTTTCTTCACATTTTACACAGCGTCAACTTTTTTGGAAACTGTAATTGGAACTGTCATTTCTACATAGTTCATGGTTTATGAATACCCTGAAATCAAAGCTGGCAGTCTGCATTTATTGCTCTCATTCATTGTGCCAAAACAAAACTTGTGCCATTGTCCAAATACTTATGGACTGTATTTAAGAAAGGCCTAGAAAAAAGATATGATTTGAAAACAACTTGATAGCAAGCGCAGGACATGTCTCCTCCAAACATAACTCTCAAAGCCATTCTGATTAGTATCACTTATCACTATGTTAGAACAACCACTGTTCCCTTTACCAAGCATGGTACTTTCACTCACACCTTTTCAGTCTCAAAACAGGTTGTGTGAATCAGACTTGTTTTTATAGTTACTGATCTATTCGTATCTCCCATCGGCGTTTTTCTGACTGAGGCACTGTTGTTAGTAGCATATGTTGACCGCCAACATTGCATTGTTAACATCTTTGTTGATTTGTTGTGAGCAAAAAAAAGCTACTGCTTTGTTGCCAGTATTATTATTTATTTTTGCCTAGACATATTTATAGAGCTATAGATCTTATAATACAAATCTAGACAATTTGTACATTGTGGCATAAGTGTCTGGAGAGAGAATGGTTTGCTTCTAAAAAAAAATTAACAATATTGGCAGTCAAGTTAACTCTTTTATGCAATAAATGTAGGCAACATCTGATAGGCATTCATTAGGTAGGTAATATTTTGTTGATAATTGAGCTCAGATGCACATTAATAGGCTTCAACGACCTATGGAGGCGTGTCCAGCACACAAGTATGCACTTTTTTCATAGTATGTGATGATCATAGTATGATTTATTAAGTAAAATCCTGAAAAAAAAACCCTAAATACTTTGACACCTGGGCTTCAAACTAATCAGTTCAACTTGCTAAATAACACAAATCATGTCTTATTTCTGCTGAAATGTCCTGAAAAGGGCTGTCTTTAAAACCCCATATTGCCATTCGTATGTGTGGTACCACATTAATATTTTTCATAATTTAATTTACACACCACAGGAAAACCACAGTAAAAGAAAAATAGTAAAAGAAAAACTTGCTTGTGGGAAACTAAGAAGTGTCATTTATTCTTGTGGCACAGTGAGTGGCACAGAGGCAACAGTGGCATTATGCTTCTGAGTACGCATAATATGCTACTATCTGATATTTTACATTAGGTTCTATTCATTTAAATCAATAATGTATATTTTAAACCATTAAAACAGGATTGTTGTGGAACTCAAAATGTTAACTGTACCATTATTAGACTATGCACATCAGATAATTATTCAAATTAACTGTAAAATAAGAAACCAAAGTATATTAGTATCTGATTCCTTAACTCTCATATTGACAGTTTTCAACTAGCCTATATACTACAACAGCATAATAGTATTCCTGAAATTCAGTAATGGCTTTTGGTTTTGGTGTGCCACCCCATAATTTTTAGTGGCCTCATCTGGCCACACCTATAAAACATTTCTGGTACCACCACTGGATACGGCAATCACAACACTTTGTTATGGTGCAGTACCACAATGTTGCAGTTTTTCTGTGTTGTTCCTGTCATACTACAATCCTTCAACATTCTTGTGGTACTTTTTAGTGCACATTTAAGTACCACATAAATGTCTTCCTTGTTCCTTGTTGAGATTATGCTCATTCTTGATCTTTACAATAGCACCTAAAGGGTGGAGCCATGTAAAAAGTTTGCCTTATGTTTTTCTTCCTCAAGATGGCCAAACAGGAGGAAAGCTGTTCTGAGATTTGTTTTGGGGAAGTACAAGCATTGAAAATTCTTGTGACAAGATCTTAAGCCTTTGTGTTTCTAGACAGGGCTTGGCACTGTCTGTCTTGTCATGATGTTTCTGGAATGGGGAAGCTGGTGCCTTACTGTTAAGTCACGTATTAAAGTCACTTGCGTCAGACCTATTACTGTAAAGTTATATTATTTTTGTATTTTCAGAAGCATAGTTTTCGTAGTTGATGTTCTAGATGAAGTCACTCACCCTATTTTTACTTAGTTCTTGTATACATCACAAATTCTATTTACCCTTACATTTGCTTTACAAAACGTTCCTTTTCAAATTTGAAATAAAATTGTATTTGTCACATCGCATTTATGGGCCCAAAATTGGTATGGCTGGTTAAATAAAATATTGCAAAAATGTTAATTATATATATATAAAAAAACTTGGTTCCAAAGTTAACACAAATTACAGTTGACTGGACGAGTAATTTATGGTCAATACAAACCAAGGCTGCAAAGAAGTTCTTTTATCACCATAACGGTCAGCAACAGCTTAATTTATTGGTGCAGTAGAATATAATACTGTATCATTATTAGGTGCAGTGGAATATAATGCTGTATCATTATTAAGTGCAGTGGGATATAATACTGCATCATTATTAGGTGCAGTGGGATATAATACTGCATCATTATTAGGTGCAGTGGGATATAATACTGCATCATTATTAGGTGCAGTGGGATATAATACTGCGTCATTATTAGGTGCAGTGGGATATAATACTGCATCATCAGTAGGTGCAGTGGGATATAACACTGTATCATTATTAGGTGCAGTGGGATATAATACTGTATCATTATTAGGTGCAGTGGAATATAATACTGTATCATTATTAGGTGCAGTGGAATATAATACTGTATAAGTGGCATTAAAATTAATGTTACAATTTGTCACAGTACCTCCAATTACTTTTACACTACTGTACAAAAGTTTGGGGACACTTAGAAATGTCCTTGTTTTTGAAAGTAAAGCACATTTTTTGTCCACAAACCCACCTGTTGTGTTCTGGTTGCATTGGACTGATATACATGCTTTCTCTCTGAAAAATGTTATTGTCATAAGTTTCCTTGACTTTATCCACACAGGGCATCTGAACATATAAAATATATCTTGATGATTTTCATAACATTTTGGGTGTTTTATTACATTTTTGTACACCTGTGGTGTTCCTGGTCAACAATGACCAGTCATTAAAAATGAATGGGTGGGACTGCAATTAGTGTATAAAATTGAGTTCCGGCACATGCTCATACATCAGATGGACACTTCCTCTCCCAGACCCCCACATGCATAGGTGTTTGAGGGGAAACACACACACACACACTGGAGATGACTGCAGGTCTCCAGGGGCACAACATAACATATCACAATTTCTTCACCTCATATGCTTTTGGTCAGTAGCTGCTCCAAAAAAATGACCATGGTGGGGACGGTCAGAAGGAACAAGCCACGGCCAATTACTGACTGTTGCACTTTTGCAGGTTACTGGCACATACTCTTGTAAGAGGATGACGGCACGTTGGCCCATGATGGTGTTCTTCAACATCCTAGATGTGTCGGCCTACAACACTTTGTGGTGTGGATGGAGGTGAATCCACGCTGAAGCAGGGGAAATTCTTCAAGAGGACACTATTCCTAGAGGAGTTGGGAAAAGCCATGGTGGCACCCCTCATTCAAAGGCACCAACACCTTTCCTCAAACACCATCCTCTGCTGGATTGGTGAGAGAGATACAAGGGCCAGAAGAAAGATCTATGGCCGCCAGAGACAGAAGAGACAAAAGGAAGAGCTACAATCTGTGTGCACCAAGAGATTATCTCAAAATGAGCATTATGTGCCATAAATGCAGTGCAAATATTTGGAAGGGACATGTTCTTTACAAGCAAGTAAGCAAGTTTATTTATATAGCACAATTCATACATAGAAGCAATTCAATGTGCGTTACAAAGAAAAAGAAAAAATATAAAAATACAATAGCATAAAAACAAATACTCAAATGAAAACATCAAAACAACATAATAATAATAGAAAATACAAGAATAAAATATAAAAAGAATAAAAACGGGATAAAAACATAGGAAGCTATAAAAGTTGTAAGAGTAATCATTGAGGTTAAGTTTAAGTGCTCAGTCATAGGCACGTGAAAAGAGAAGTGTTTTTAACCTGGATTTAAAAATTGATATGTTTGGGGCACGTCTAAGATCTTCTGGTAGTTTATTCCAGTTTTCTACAGCATAACTGCTAAACGCAGCTTCTCCATGTTTAGTTTGGGCTCTGGGGTCTACTAGCTGACCTGTGTTCATGGATCTAAGAGCCCTGCTCGGTTTATGTTTTTCAAACATATCAGAAATGTATCCGGGTCCTAAACCATTCAGAGATTTGTAAACTAAAAGCCCGAAAATCCAGCTTTTTACTAATACTTGTTCTTTTATTTTTGTTGCCAAATACAATAATCTCAGTTTTATCTTGGTTTAATTGTAGACAATTTTGGTTCATCCAGGTATTTATGTGCTCTATACATTGACACAGAGAGTCTATTGAGCTGTTGTCATACGGTTCGAGGGCCATATATATTTGAGTATCATCGGCATAGCTGTGGTAGTTAATGTTGTTGTTCTGTAGAATTTGGCCCAGAGGTAGCATATAGAGATTGAACAGAAGCGGTCCGAGAACTGATCCCTGTGGAACTCTGCATGTCATAGCCACCCTATCAGATTCATGATTACCAATGGTGACAAAGTAACTCCGACCATCTAGATAAGATCTGAACCAATCAAGGACTGCACCGGAGAGTCCTACCCACATTTCCAGCCCATCTATAAGTGTTCTATGATCTACAGT
Organism: Esox masquinongy; assembly: GCA_016801175.1. Classification (NCBI taxonomy): domain Eukaryota; kingdom Metazoa; phylum Chordata; class Actinopteri; order Esociformes; family Esocidae; genus Esox; species Esox masquinongy. Next base: position 52,747 of record JACXGI010003969.1, read on the forward strand.
GTCAAATGCTGTACTGAGATCTAATAGAACCAGAACTGTTATTTTATTTGAATCAGTATTCAGCCACATATCATTTAAAACTTTAATCAGGGGTGAGGTTGGAAGCCTGACTGAAATTTGTCTAAGAGATGGCTTGAGGTCACAAAATTGCTGAGTTGATTGAAGACAACCTTCTCAATGATCTTGGCTATAAAAGGGAGATTTGATACAGGTCTATAGTTGTTCATTATATGCATCCAGTATTCTCTCCAGTATTAGATGCATCCAGTATTCACTTTTTTAATAGGGGCTTAATGGCAGCTGTTTTTAGAGATGTTGGGAAAATGCCTGATTGCAGAGAGCTATTAACTATTTGCTGTAGGTCCATTGTTATAGAGTTAAAAATTGTTTTAAAAACGTCTGCTGGCAGTGTGTCGAGACAAGATGTGGAAGCTTTAAGATGTCGAACTGTTTCTTCTAGGGATTTTTGATCAATTGTATGAAATTGTGACATAATAACCAAGTTATGTCTTGGTGGTCGTAGTGACGGTACAGAGTCCTTGTTAGACTGTGTAGTTCTGATGGCCCGACTAATACATATTTTTTCACTAAAGAAACACGCAAATTCATTACATTTCACAGTGGACATGAGTTCTGATGCTATCTGCTTTATTGGGTTTGTAAGCTTGTCGACCACGACAAATAGAGTGCAGATACTGTTGATATTCTTGTTGACCATTCCCGATAAATGTTGCTGTCTGGCCCTGCGTAACTCATTGTTGAAGCTACCGAGGCTTTGTTTATAGATGTCATAGTGAATTTGAAGTTTAGTTTTCCTCCACATGTTCCGCTTTCCTACATTCTCTTTTCAGGGCACTTACCATCATGGTGGTTCTCCATGGTGCTTTGTTATAGTATTTGTTATAGTTAAAATAATCCAGACATTATGCTTCTTTATTCAAAAACGAGTTGTATGAGCTCAGGTCAATGAGGGTGTGCAACAGTTGCAAAGAAAAAGCCATATTTCAGGCTGGCCAATAAAAAGAACAGATTAAGACGGGCAAAAGAACACAGACACAGGACAGAGGAAGATTGGAAAAAAGTGTTATGGACAGAAAAATCTAAGTTTCAAGTGTTCAGATCACAAAGAAGAACATTCTTCAGACACAGACCAAATGAAAAGATGCTGGAGGAGTGCTTGACGCCATCTGTCAAGCATGGTGGAGGCAATGTGATGGTCTGTGGGTGCTTTGCTGGTGGTAAAGTGGGAGATTTGTACAGGGTAAAAGGGATCTTGAAGATGAAAGGCTATCACTCTATTTTGCAACGCCATGCCATACCCTGTGGATGGCGCTTGATTGGAGCCAATTTCATTCTACAAGAGGACAATGACACAAAGCACAGCTCCAAACTATGCAAGAACTATTTAGAGAAGAAGCAGTCAGCTGGTATTCTGTCTACAATGGAGTGGCCAGCACAGTCACCAGATCTCAACCCTATTGAGCTGTTGTGGGAGCAGCTTGACCGTATGGTACATAAGTGGCCATCAAGCCAATCCAACTTGTGTGAGGTGCTTCAAGAAGCATGAAATCTCTTTTGATTACCTCAACAAATTGACAACTAGAATGCTAAAGGACTGCAAGGCTGTAATTGCTGCAAATGGAGGATTCTTTAACAAAAGCAGTTTGAAGAACACATAGCTATAAAAAAGCATTATTTCTAACCTTGTCAATGACTACATTTCCTATTCATTTTGCAATATTTCCTATTGAAACTGATTTAATACATGTATTCATGGAAAACAAGGACATTTCTATGTGACCCAAAACATTTCAATGGAAGTGTATATGCAAAGTGAATAACAGACAAAGCAAAATCAAGCCCTGTGGCCTGCCTTGATGCACTTTCAGCTTTTACCCATTTCAGTCACACAAGCATGAGTTCTGTCACCTAGATACTGTCAGGTCCTGACTATAGGGAAGCCTCTAGTAATCTCTATATTGGCCTTTTGGGTTGTTTTTTGAGTTAGGAATGTTTATGGTTTAGGAATGTTTTAGGAATGCGCCTCGGGTCCTGAACTACTCCCGTGACAGATAATCCTAAAACCACAAGCAGGCATCCAAACTTCGCCGTAATATTTTAACTTGTTAATTAAATGCGAATTATCTGTTATGTCAAAGGCCTTTGATAGGTTTATAAATAAGGCAGGATAGTTCAGCAATATCATTTACAATCAGCGTGGTTATAGTCATAGTGCTGTACCCTGGCCTACACCCTGAGCAATGTATATTCAAAATATACAAATAAATAAATAAATATAAAAGTTATTGTAGTTGATTGTATACCTAATGTTGATTTACTTTCCTGTGATTGTAGAATTTTCTACTGGCAAGATCATTTTGAGACTGGGTCGGTAGACATGGCCTTCAGGGGCTTCAGCCTTGGTTTTGTGAATTGAGTCAACACCTTGAACTCGTTGTGTTCCTCAAACCATTCCTGAACCAATTTGCTTTGTGGCAGGGCGCATTATCCTGCTGAAAGAGGCCAATGCCATCAGGGAATACGATTGCCATGATAGGGTGCACATGGTCTTCAACAATGCTTAGGTAGGTGGTACGTGTCAAAGTAACATCCACATTAATGGCAGTGGCTAAGGTTTCCCTGCAGAACATTGCCCAAAACATCACACTGCCTCTGCTGGCTTGCCTCCTTCCCATAGCGCATCCTGGTGCCATGTTGTTTCCAGGTAAGCGACACACACACACCCGGCCATCCACGTGATGTAAAAGGAAACATGATTCATCAGACCAGGCCACCTTCTTCCATTGCTCCGTGGTCCAGTTCTTATGCTCACGTGTCCATTGTAGGCACTTTCGGCAGAGGACAGGGGTTAGCATGGGCACCCTGAACTGGTCTGCGACTATGCAGCTCCACACGCAACAAACAGCAATGCGCTGTGTTCTGATACCTTTCTATCAGTACCAGCATTAACTTTTTCAGCAATTTGAGCTACAGTAGCTCGTCTGTTGGATCGAACCACATTGGCCAGCCTTCGCTCCCCACGTGCATCAATGAGCCTTGGCCGCCCATAACCTTGTCGCCGGTTCACCGCTTTTCCTTCCTTGGACCACTTTAGATAGGTACTGACCACTGCAGACCGGGAAAACCCCACAAGGGCTGCAGTTTTGGAGATGCTCTGACCCAGTCATCTAGCCATCACAATTTGTCTCCCGTCAAAGTTGCTCAGATACTTATGTTTGCCCATTTTTCCTGCTTCTAACACCTCAACTTTTAGGACAGAATATTCACATGCTGCCTTATATATCCCAACCACTGACAGGTGCCATGACAACGAGATTTTCAGTGTTATTCACTTCACCTGTCAGTGGTCATAATAAATTGGCTGATCGGTGTACGTCAGCCTTATTACCATTAAAAAGGTAACAGGTTTGACGATTTGGGCCCTAAACTTGCCAATACTAACATGTGATAATGCGAAAGAGACCACAGGGTCAACGTTTAAATTATTTACAATGTGAATTCAAGGTAATAGGGTTTACATGTTAAACCCTGCCCCCTCTGTCAAACATTAGAAAACTTGAAAAAATAACTAATTCTGTAGGAGACACTTCCCCTCAGGAATTGCTGTTCAGAAGAGGCAGCGGATATTACATCATTAAAGTCATTAAAGTCATGCGACTACTGGAATAGTAATATAACATGAACATTTCTACCAAAATAACAGGATTGACAGAAGAGTAGGAACACAACTGATTTAAAAAAAATTATTATTCATATCCCAGAATCTTTCATATGCCAGTCCTGAAATATAAAGCCGCGGAAACAATTAAGAGGCCACAGAAGGGTTAAAATTAAGTGACCATTGCAAATTGAACGCTTCTGCTCCTCACTCAAAGCTTTCCTTTTCAACGTTTTTGGAAAGTGAAGAAAAAGGTGCAGTGTTCTCTTAATTTTTCCCGGAGTTGTATAGTTATAAAGGAAAATAACAAATGTAAATTTAAATTGATGATTTTTAAAAAGGAAAACCCCTTAACATTAATGGTTATTAGAAACTAGAGAACAATGGTGGGGGACATTATAAAAGTATTTCTGAAGCCTAATGATGGCAATATCAAGCAAGCAAGTTCATTTATATAGCACAATTCATACATCGAAGCAATTCAATGTGCTTTACAAAGAAAAATAAAATTAAAAAAAATATATAAAAATACAATAACATAAAAACAAATACTCAAATTAAAACATCAAAACAAATAAAAACAGCTTAATAATAAAAATACAATAAGAAAACATATAAAGATTTTTAAAAAAGATTAAAAATGGGATAAAAACATAGGAAGCTATGAGGCTAAACAGTGTGGTAAGTTTAAGTGCTCAGTCGTAGGCACGTGAAAAGAGTAGTGTTTTTAACCTGGATTTAAAAATGGATACGTTTGGGGCACGTCTAAGATCTTCTGATGGTTTATTCCAGTTGTGTACAGCATATGTGCTAAACGCAGCTTCTCCATGTTTAGTTTGGGCTCTGGGGTCTACTACCTGACCTGTGTTCATGGATCTAAGAGCCCTGCTCGGTTTATATTCTTCAAACATATCAGAAATGTATTCGGGTCCTAAACCATTCAGAGATTTATAAACTAAAAGCACAACTTTGAAATCTATTCTGTAACTGACTGGAAACCAGTGTAAAGATTTAAGAACCGGAGTGATGTGCTCTGTTCTCTTGGTCCTGGTTATCATTCTAGCAGCCACATTCGGAATGAGCTGCAGCTGTTTTACAGTCTTTTTGGGGAGTCCAGTTAAGATGCCATTACAGTAGTCAACCCTACTAGAGATAAAAGCATGGATGAGCTTCTCTTGGTCTTTTTGGGACACCAAGCCTTTGATTCTGGCTATATTTTTTAGATGATAGAATGCTGTTTTGGTGACCGCTTTGATATGACTGTTAAATGTGAG
>JACXGI010003970.1:0-18057 GCA_016801175.1 Esox masquinongy
AGATTTTATGTTTCTCACTGAAACGTGGCTAACAGAAGACTGTAGTGCTGCCATTCTTAACGAGACAGCACCTGAAAAATTTGGCTATATGAATACGTGTCGAAATGGTAGGAAAGGAGGAGGAGTGGCTGCCCTATTCAAAGATACATTCCAGTGCAAAGAAAATACACTAGGTAATTTTATTTCTTTTGAATACCTCCGTTTTACATTGAAGGGTACCCCCAAAATTTTATTTTTAACCATTTACAGACCTCCACGATATTCTGCAAATTTTATTAATGATTTTACTGAACTACTATCTGTTATATCAGTTGATTATGACTTGTTTATTATTACAGGGGATTTTAACATCCACATAGATAATAGTACAGACAATAATGCCAAAGAACTTTTTGCACTACTTGACACTTTTGATCTCACTCAACATGTGAAAGAGCGTACACACATTCAAGGCCTCATTCTAGATCAGGTTATCTCTAAAGGTCTCGATATTTCCTCTGTCATGGTTAAAGACATGGCCCTATGACCATTTTTGTGTCTTTTTTGAATCACTTATCACCCCGAATGTTCCAGTAAACTCTGTTTCTGTTAAGAAAAGGTACATTAATGAGAGTACCAAAGCTCAGTTTATGGAAGCCATAGCTATCTCTCCAACAATAAGTGCTGAGTCAGTTGATGTACTCCTGGATAATTTTAATGCCAAAATATTGAATGTCATGGATCGTGTTACACTGGTAAAGGTAAAGAAAACTATGAGCAAACAGAAAACACCATGGAGAACCACCATGATGGAAAGCGCCCTGAAAAGAGAATGTAGGAAAGCGGAATGTAAGTGGAGGAAAACTAAACTTAAAATTCACTATGATATCTATAAACAAAGCCTTGGTAGCTTCAACAATGAGTTACGCAGGGCCAGACAGCAACATTTATCGGGAATGATCAACAAGAATATCAACAATACCTGCACTCTATTTGTCATGGTTGACAAGCTTACAAACCCAATAAAGCAGATAGCATCAGAACTCATGTCCACTGTGAAATGTAATGAATTTGCGTGTTTCTTTAGTGAAAAAATTCTAAGTATTAAACAGGCCATCTGAACTGCACAGTCTAAAAAGGACTCTGTACCGTCACCACGACCACCAAGACATAACTTGGTTATTATGTCACATTTTAATACAATTGATCAAAATTCCCTAGAAGAAACAGTTCGACATCTTAAAGCTTCCACTTGCTGTCTCGACACACTGCCATCAGACTTTTTTAAAACAATTTTTAACTCTATAACAATGGACCTACAGCAAATAGTTAATAGCTCTCTGCAATCAGGCATTTTCCCAACGTCTCTAAAAACAGCTGCCATTAAGCCCCTATTAAAAAAGGGAACACTGGATGCATCTATAATGAACAACTATAGACCTGTATGAAATCTCCCTTTTATAGCCAAGATCATTGAGAAGGTTGTCTTCAATCAACTCAGCAATTTTGTGACCTCAAGCGGTCTCTTAGACAAATTTCAGTCAGGTTTCCGACCTCACCACAGTACTGAAACGGCCCTGATTAAAGTTTTAAATGATATACGGCTGAATACTGATTCTGATTAAATAACAGTTCTGGTTCTATTAGATCTCAGTGCAGCATTTGACACTGTAGATCATAGAACACTTATAGATAGGCTGGAAAATTGGGTAGGACTCTCCGGGACAGTCCTTGGTTCAGATCTTATCTAGATGGCCGGAGTTACTTTGTCACTATTGGTAATCATGAATCTGATAGGGTGGCTATGATATGTGGAGTTCCACAGGGATCAGTTCTCGGACCGCTTCTGTTCAATCTCTATATGCTACCTCTGGGCCAAATTCTACAGAACAACAACATTAACTACCACAGCTATGCTGATGATACTCAAATATATATATGGCTCTCGAACCGTATGACAACAGCTCAATAGACTCTCTGTGTCACTGTATAGAGCACATAATACCTGGATGAACCAAAATTGTCTACAATTAAACCAAGATAAAACTGAGATTATTGTGTTTGGCAACAAAAATAAAAGAACAAGTATTAGTAAAGAGCTGGACTCTCGGGCCCTTAAAACCAGGGATCTAGTGCATAATCTTGGTGTTCTAATAGACTCAGACCTCACATTTAACAGTCATATCAAAGCAGTCACCAAAACAGCATTCTATTATCTAAAAAATATAGCCAGAATCAAAGGCTTGGTGTCCCAAAAAGACCAAGAGAAGCTCCTCCATGCTTTTATCTCTAGTAGGGTTGACTACTGTAATGGCCTCTTAACTGACTCCCGAAAAAGACTGTAAAACAGCTGCAGCTCATTCAGAATGCGGCTGCTAGAATGTTCACCAGGACCAAGAGAACAGAGCACATCACTCCGGTTCTTAAATATTTACATTGGCTTCCATTCAGTTACAGAATAGATTTCAAAGTGGTGCTTTTAGTTTATAAATCTCTGAATGGTTTAGGACCCGAATACATTTCTGATATGTTTGAAGAATATAAACCGAGCAGGGCTCTTAGATCCATGAACACAGGTCAGCTAGTACAGCCCAGAGCCCAAACTAAACATGGAGAAGCTGTGTTTAGCACTTATGCTGTCCATAACTGGAATAAAATACCAGAAGATCTTAGACGTGCCCTAAACATATCCATTTTTAAATCCAGGTTAAAGGAGGACGGTGTGTGTCTTCAGGGCGATGCATCATCTGAAGATCTGTTGGGGCGGTATGCAAATTGAAAGGGGTCCAAGGTGTCAGGAAGGGTAGAGCAGATGTGAGTTCTGACCAGCCACTCGAATCACTTCATGATGGTGGCGGTTAGTTCTACAAGGTGGTAGTCGTTCAGGCAGGTGATGGAAGGTTTCTTCGGTAGAGGGATGATGGTGTTCTGTTTGAAGCAGTAGGGGACTACAGACAGGGACAGGGAGAGGTTGAATATGGAGGTGAAAACCTCCGTTAGTTGGTCAGCGCACCCCCTGAGGACACAGCCTGGAATGCCATCTGGCCCTGGTGACTTCCGAGGGTTCACTTTTTTAAAAGCTCTCCTCACATCAGCCGTGGTCAGAGACAGAGTGTAGTCGTCCTGGTCCTCAGCAAGCCTCATTGAAGGAATTGTGTTGGTTGCCTCAAACCATGCATAGGTGTTGAGCTCGTCAGGGGGCAAGGTATCATTGCTATTTCTCCCTTTGTATTCTGTGATGTGTCGCAGTCCTCCCCACATGTGTTTGGGGTCAGAGCTGTGGTAATTTGACTTATCCCTGTATTCTCTTTTTCCATCCCTGATAGCCTTCCGAAGGTCATATCTGGATCTCCTCAAGGCCTCCAGGTCCCCAGAGCTATAGGCGGAGGACCATGCTCTGAGCTTAGCATTTCCCCAGGGCTTTTAGTTGGGGAAAGTCCTGACCATGACCCTCGGTACGACATCGTCGATGCATTTGGAGATACACCGATCAGCCATAACATTATGACCACCTGCCTAATATTGTGTAGGTCCCCCTTTTGCCGCCAAAACAACCTTGATCCGTTGAGGCATGGACTCCACTAGACCTCTGAAGGTGTGCTGTGGTATCTGGTACCAAGATGTTAGCAGCAGATCCTTTAAGTCCTGTAAGTTGCGAGGTGGGGCCTCCATGGATCAGACTTGTTGGTCCAGTACATCCCACAGATGCTTGATTGGATTGAGATCCGGGGAATTTGGAGGCCAAGTCAACACCATGAACTCGTTGTTGTGTTCCTCAAACCATTCCTGAACTATTTTTGCTTTGTGGCAGGGTGCGTTATCCTGCTGAAAGAGGCCAATGCAATCAGGGAATACCATTGCCATGAAAGGGTGCACATGGTCTGCAACAATGCTTAGGTAGGTGGTACGTGTCAAAGTAACATCCACATGAATGGCAGGACCCAATGTCTCCCAGCTGAACATTGCTCAAAGCATCACACTGCCTCCGCCGGCTTGCCTCCTTCCCATAGTGCATCTTGGTGCGATGTGTTCTCCAGGTAAGCGATGCACATGCACCGGGCCATCCATTGATGTAATAGGAGACGTTATTCAATCAGACCAGGCCACCTTCTTCCATTGCTCCATGGTCGGGTTCTGATGCTCACGTGCCCATTGTAGGCACATACGCAACAAACTGCGATGCACTGTGTGTTCTGACACCTTTCTGTCAGTATCAGTACTAACCTTTTCAGCAATTTGAGCTACAGTAGCTCGTCTGTTGGATCGGACCAGAGGGGCCAGCATGCGCTCCCCACGTGCATCAATGAGCCTTGGCCATCCATGACCCTGTCGCCGGTATATCACTTTTCCTTCCTTGGACCATTTTTGATAGGTACTGACCACTGCAGACTGGGAACACCCCACAAGGGCAGCAGTTTTGGAGATGCTCTGACCCAGTCATCTAGCATCACAATTTGGCCCTTGTCAAAGTCGCTCAGATCCTTACGCTTGCCCATTTTTCCTGCTTCTAACACATCAACTTTGAGGACAGAATGTTCACTTGCTGCCTAATATATCCCACCCACTGACAGGTACCATGATAACGAGATTATCAGTGTTATTCACTTCACCTGTCAGTGGTCATAATTTTATGGCTGATGTTTAAGCAGTGAAAACTTAGTTTTGTACTGAAAACATTTGTGAACTAATAAAGCTTGCAAATTGAGGGGTTTAAAATACTGTGGACTGGTTTTTGTCTGCTCAGTGGTTTTTGTCTGCTCAGCACAAAGCTTGCTTGGTTTTACGTTCATTAAATTCTGCTTTTTCTGCTTTTTAGTCAGTGAAAGTCAGGGAATTTGACAATTGACTTATAGTGGGAACCCTGAGATGGCCAAACAGCTCTTTTGCAAGTTTTCAGACCCCTATTTAGAGCTCTTACCGTACAGATCAACTCCCCTCTCAAATGGGTGGAGCCCAGCAGAACTGTTGCAAGGAAGAAAGCTGCGTAGAACGATCCCTATCCTGCCTTCACTGTTGACTCCAGATGGGCCAGACCTCCCTGAGATTAAAGACAAAGAGAGACAATCCAAGCTCACCCAGAAGAAACACTTTGACACGTGTCATCGTGCAAAGGCCCACAGCTCCCTATGCCCTGGAGACACAGTATGGATACAGGACTCCCACAACAAAGACATAGTACAAGGACACGCAGACACACCTCGTTACATCCTGATACACACTCATGGTCAGACGGTCAGAAGAAACCGTAGACACCTAACCCTAGCCCAACCAGAAATTGCCTCCACAATTGCACCCAGACTACTGGCGATCAGAATATGGTGCCTCCATAGTTCCACCCAAACTCTACGAGCGACCAGAGCACCCCTGACTCCAGCTCCAAGTAGCCTCCCCAAACTTGCACAGAGCCCTCCACTTCTTCCCCACAGACCCATCCCTCTTGACGGTACCCTACGAGGACTAGGTACCCACCCACCTACCTTAAGGACTTTACAGCTACACAGTTTACACCCAAAACATAGAACGGGGACTGAGTAAAGCCTAGGTTTATGGGTAGAGTTACAGGCAGGCTACACTGCCCTAGTTACATGTAAGTTAAGGCATTCATTCAATTGCTAATTCAGATAACTGTTTCATTTTGGTCAGTATTTCACACTGGACATTTCAAGATTGTATTTCTCCTTTTCTTAAAAAAAGGGAGATGTGGGAGTAGAGATGTCCCTCACAAGGGGGTGCAAGGGGAAGGGTATAAATGCTGTAACAGAACTAACTAAAGTCATTATGTTTCCTACTAAATACGGTGCCCATGTCTCTTCATTACCTAACTGTACAGTCTGGATCAGAGCAACAGTTAGCTCCTGGACAATCTGTGGTGCTACTTGGCGGCGTTGGATGCACCGATAAATAAAGTCCCAGAGGTTCTCAATTGGATTCAGGTCTGAGGAACATGAGGTACCAGTCAATGTCATCAATGCCTTCGTCATCCAGGAACTGCCTACACACTCTTGCCACATGAGGCCGGGCATTGACCTGCACCGGGAGGAACCCAGGGCCCACTGCACCAGTGTATGGTTTGACGATGGAGCTGAGGATTTCATCCCGGTACCTAACAACAAGGGTACCCTTAACAACAGGGTACTGTTGACTAGCACGTGGAGGTCTGTGCGACCCTCCAAGGATATGCCTCCTCAGACCATCACTGACCCACCGCTAAACAGGTCATGCTGGATGATGTTGCAGGCAGCATAACATTCACCATGGCATCTCCAGACTCTTTCACATGTGTTGAGTATGAACCTGCTGTTATCTGTGAAGAGAACGGATGCCAATGGCAGACCTGCCAATTCTGGTATTCTCTTTCAAATGCCAATCAAGCTGCATGGTGCTGGGCTGTGAGCACAGGTCTCACTAGAGGACGTCGGGCCCTCATGCCACCCGCATGGAGTGTTTCTGACAGTTTGGTCAAAAACATGCACACCAGTAGTCCGCTGGAGGTCATTTTGTAGGGCTCTGGCAGTGCTCCTCCTGTTCCTCATCGCACAAAGGAGCAGATACCAGTTCTGCTGCTGGGTTGATGCCTTTTTACGGCCCTGTCCAGCACTCCCCGTGTAATGGCCCGTCTCCTGGTATCTCCTCCATGCTCTTGAGACTGTACTGGGAGACACAGCAATCACAGCAACCTTCTTGCGACAGCACGTATGGATGTGCCATCCTGGAGGAGCTGGACTGCCTGTGCAAACTGAATGGGCTGCAGGTACCACCTCATGCTACCAGTAGTGACAAGGACACTAGAAAAATGCAAAACAAGAGAAGAATCATTCAGGATGGATAAGGAGAGAGCAATTGTCCGTGGCCACCATTTGTAAAACCATTCCCTTTTTCGGGGTTGTGTTGCTTTTGCCTCTCCAGTCACTTTCATTTGCACCAAAACAGGTGATAAATATTCACAATCGCTTATGCTTCCTTACTAGACAGATTGATATCCCTGAAGTTTAACTGACTTGGTGTTATACTGTGATGTTTACGTGTCCCCTTAATTTTTTTTTAGCATTGTAGATATACACATACCTCTGCTCAATTATGCTTTTAGGCCCGAGATGAAATACATACACACCCAACACCCAACCCGAATCCCTTTGAACTCTGTTGCTCCAAACTCCTGAGATTTAACCATTTTTCCCAGCACACAACATTTTTTCATTTTTCTTTGCAATGTATCTCTCTGTCTTTCTGTGATACTTTACTAAATATCTGAACTTTTCCAGTTGTATAGTTTCTTCTGGTGTAGCCTAAAAGATGAATGTTTTACCTAAGAGAATAACCATATTTTCCATTAATTGACTATGATTTTTTTTAAATCAGTTTTATCTGTAATTTCATCTTAATAGACATAACATGACACAACAAACAATTCTGAACTTGAATCCAGACGTCTGCAGCAACTGGATAGGACCAGAACAGATGGTCCAGTGATGTTATTTCTTTGTGACAAAGTCTGTACAGTGCCAACTGTTCAATTGCCCATATACCACAATTTTGTTTTGTTGCAATATTTTTTTTTGTTGCAAGTATAGTTTCAACTGGAAAGAATGGATTGAAGTATCAAAAGTTGTTTTGTGCGTAATTCCAAACTCCTGATAACATGGAAGTAAGAATAATAATTATATTAACATTATATTTATATAGCGCTTTTCAGGGACCCAAAGACACTGTACAAAATTAATAGGAACAAAAACAAACATAAACAAAAAACAAAACATTCAATGAGAAAACAAAGAAGATTGAGAGAATGGAATTGGGCATGGCTAGGGGTAGGCTATTTTGAACAGATGAGTCTTGAGGCTTTGCTGGAAGATGGGGATAGTCTCAGAGTCACAGATGGTTTTCGGGAGAGAGTTCCAGAGCCTAGGAGCAACCCTTGAAAATTCCCTGTCGCCAAAGCCTTTGAGCTTGGATTTGGGGATTATGAGGTGGCCTGCCGTAGTGGAACGGAGTGAGTGTGTTGGTTGATATGGAAGAAGAAGGTCGGAGAGGTAGGCAAGGGCAGTATTGTTTAGGGCTTTATATGTCAGTAGGAGGATCTTGCAGTCAATGCGTTGCGAAATAGGAAGCCAGTGTAACTCACAGAGGATAGGGGTGATATGCTGCCGGGACTTGGTGTGAGTGAGTAGTCTGGCCGCAGAGTTTTGAACCATTTGGAGCTTATGTAGGGATGTAGATTTGATGCTGTTGAGTAGGAAGTTGCAGTAGTCAAGACGGGAGGTTATGAATGTATTAGGGTTTCAACAGCAGGACGGGAGAGGGAAGGTCTGAGTTTGGCGATGTTGCAGAGATGGAGCAATTTAGCTTTTACTGCCTGTTTCACGTGCTGATCAAAGGAGAGTGTAGAGTCCAGAATGATGTCAAGGTTACGTGTGTGGGTGGATGGAGAAACAACGGTGTCATCGATGCTGAGATTGAAAGTGCCTGTTTTGGTGAGGGTGGATTTGGTTCCAATGAGTAAGGGTTCTGTTTTGTCACTGTTTAGTTTGAGGAGGTTTTCCTTCATCCATGCTTTTATTGCAGTCAGGCAGGATTCCATATGGGTCAGAGGTGGGTTGGTGAGAGATTTGGTGGCTAGATATATTTGTGTATCATCAGCATAGCAGTGGAAATGAAGGTTAAAGTGACAGAGGATTTGACCAAGGGGAAGGATGTAGATGATGATTTTATTATTTGTTCAGATTTTAATAGCTAGCTTTTCATTGGCTGTAACTAATAAATATGGACATCCTTGGACAATGGACATCCTTGTTTTACACCTCTTAATAGATTAAAACTGAAAAATGGCTTGGGTTACTACACATGGGTGAATAATGTCTGGTATACATTTTTTATTTTAAGTTTAAAATAAATTATACATTTTTTTTTTTTTTATGTGCAATGCATTTCACTAGAATTTAGCACCTCACAAGTTGGGTTGGGTTCAAGCAAGAGGCAAAAAATATATAAACACTACTACTAGGTCATTTTCAAACCTAGCTTGTTTTGTCTGAGCACATGGGTGCTCAACAAATAACCACATAGTGGTTCACTGGAATGAGGTGGACCCAGGCCGCTTCCAAATGTTCGCTGGGGTGGACATCCATTTTAAGATGTCCATCAGTCAGGAAACTCTCTCTCAGAGTCACAAGGTCACTTGTCAGAGTCACAAAATTCTCAGTCATTCATCAGGAAAACTTTTGTCAGCCTCAGGAAAACCTTTCTCAGCCTCAGGAAAAACACAGAAAAAAACGTTGTTAGCCTCAGGAAAAAACATTTACAGCCTCAGGAAAAACGCTGTCAAAATATTTAGCTTTATTTGCAATATTATTTAGCTTAATTTACATAATAAGGAACATTTAACTCTAAAACAGCATCTCTTGAACTGTTCAAGTTACAAAGACCAAACATTTTGTTTAAGTTTAGATGGTCCCTACCTACAATACTGTATTATTTATCCACTATCACTATATTAATTAGCTTAATTTGCTAATTAACAGTATATCTTGAACTAGTCAAAGTAGAGACATTAAACCAACTTTTTTTTATTTATTTATTTTTTTTTACATGTTTTGGCCTTTCTTTCCGAACACAATCGTCTGATTTGTGCGCTTGTGTTTGTCAGGTCCTGGCTGGGGGCCTCTATGTATCTCTATGTGCTTGGGTGCCACAGTCAGGGCCTGACCGCAGAGGGGCCTCAAGGCATCTCTGCGCTGCAGTTTTGGTTGTCCCTAATTAGAGGAAGCTCCTTTTATTGGTTTCTGTTCGGTTTGGTAAGGAAGACCATTAAAAGGATGTTTCCCCTCAACTCTGCGCCTGTGTCCTCGACCGTGACAGTGTTCTCCTTTATTCCCTTTCCCAGGTTTATTAATCTGGAATGGGTCACCATACTGGAAGGCAGTAGCTTATGCAGTCCTGCGAGTATCTGTGTATTTTTTCAAGTAGTTGCAGTTTGAAGACAATCTTTCAAGACTCTGTTAAATCTTTCTACTTTGCTGTATGCCCAAAAATAATACATTTCAGATGTTGTATTTGTCATTGCTTTAAGTAAGCTGTGAACGTTTTTGAGGTAAAATGAGGCCCATTACGGCATCAGCTGTCTCAAGTCCCAACTGTCTTCAGAAAACTGTTGTTAGAAAGTCCGTAACAGTTACATTTTCTACACTGAGTATAAAAGCTATTTATGGCCATTTACTATAATAATCTCCTGTGTCATTGTTATGGCAAAGTTGCAGTTATCCGGTGCAACTTCAAAGGGACCTACAATGGTAGTTTACAAAGGAGAGTCATGTGTGTTAGACAATTTTTCATTAGCTCAACACAACGAGAAATAATCGCAGAATTTGAGTGTCTGTAGGAACAGAAGCATTCAGGTTAGCAGTGATATGTGAATCATCTAGTTGTAAGACTGCAGGGCATATTGTGTCACCAAGGAAACAGGTTTGTATGACAGAATTGAAAAAGAAAACGGGTGTTGGTCCTCAGGCTGGATAGGATAAGTCCAGAAGCTGTTAGTGATTTCAAGGGTAAAGAATACCACATGATGCATACCCAGGTCATTGAGGATCATAGTGGGATTGGCAACAAGTGGGATAGCCTTAGCAATGACATAGTGTCATTAAGTACAAAGTAATCAATTGTAACTCTGTACCAACCATCCGGTTTTAAAATCGGCCACATTGGCGAAGTTGTAGGGCTGTTCCAGTCTCACGTCTAAGTGGGTACTGGCGCGGAAATGCATGATAGTGACTTAAAACATAAATTGGAGGGATAGGACATTTGCCACCATTTAGCTTGGTTTTAGCCCAGAGATTGGGATAGTCAGATAGGAAGTAGGTGAGCATGTCAGAACAGGCGGCGTCTGCATGATGGCTAGAGACTAGCTAGCTTTTTGAGGGGAGTAGACGTACATGTATGAATGGACAGACTGGATGTGGTCGAAAGATCATTTTCTTCAAGTTGCAATAAGATATCTACACCTAAAATATTGCCCACCTGATTTTTACCCACCGAAACTAGCACAATAAAAGGAGGTATAGACAGGGATGAAACCAGGAGAACAGGAATAGAGAAGGTAAATAGAGGGGAACTAGATATGGCAGAAAGGATAATGATTTGAGAAGTAAGAGGAAGATCAACAGTGGTAACAGAAACTGCTGCTCCAGTATTTACCAAAAATGTGTCCAGCGTCCTAGGCAAACAGATAGATAGATATGGATGCGGATCCAGGACTTATGCACCGATAGAGGCCATACACCCCTATGCTGTGTTCTCAGAGCCTTTGTTATGTCTGCCAACTCTCAGGAGCTAAACAAGGTCAATTTGGTGGTCCGGGATACCCTACATCATGGCTTCTTTAGGGACATTTAACCGCCCAATGACCTAGTTGTTGGTAGATATGGCATGGGGAGTTAAGGGGGGCATTTGACAGATTTAGGAGCACCAGTAATAACGGCCACAAGATAAACATTTTTGAGTTTCATGCCAGATCTACGCGGTGTATCCTGCATAGCTTTCTCTGCATGATTGCACCAATTCAGAAAATCTGACCAGTTATTATTTAAATGAATAGTGCTTGTGTATGTCTCTCATTTTGTCATTCATGTATGATTGCAGTGTATAAAATCACATCATTATCGACATCAGCAAGAGCCCCTGTTACCTGGGCAAAATAAGGGGGCCAACGCACAAATCTATCAGCATAAATGGAAAAGGCTTCAATAGGGCGTTGGCACAGTGTTGACAGAACAGGCAAGTGAGTAGTGCCAAAACCAATAATAGCCTGTAAATCTCATTTATAATTGGATAACACTGTTGATAATCTCCTACATCCTGTGGGTTATTGATATTCAGCGCGATGTGCTGTACGTAGGTGATGTAACCTCGATGGGCTAGTCCCTTTACAATAGCGACACAATCTGCCATGGCTAAAGTGTGAGCAAGGGGTAGATTATATAACAGTCCCAGGTATCAGCATTAGGATTCTTCGTTTTACAGTTTTTCTCAATCGCTGTGGCTCATTTTTCAAAACTGTCTTAACATTCTCTAAACTGTAAGTGCAATCGTCACGACTGTTATGAGACATCACAACTCTATTGCATGTCTGCAAAATGTAGTAACTCACCCAAAACATTTAAATCATGCTTCAAAACCTTTTTTTTTTTTTTCAATAAATTGGCCAGTGCCACCAAAATGAAAAGTTAATTTGTCATTGTGTGAGCCGTACTGGTCAAAATGTTTAGATGTTTATTCACCATGGCAGTCAACCATGGAAATGTTTGTTATATAATTTCAGTTTTGTTCTACTTTTTTGTTGACACTGACTGCTTAATGCACGGCACAAGAATATTAGTGTTGTCTAGCTGAATGTTATTGTGTATCACACTGAGCTTTTTAGATACCAGTTTCAACAGTAGGTAAAAGTTTACTGGGAAAAGTCAAAACTGTACAATGCTGTAACACAGAAAACAGATATGCACATTTGGATATATACAGTAAATTTAGCAACATGTAAACAGGAAATTAACATGTAAATTGCATGTAAATTTTTACATAAACCGATCAGCCATAACATTATGACCACTGACATGTGAAGTGAATAACACTGATAATCTTGTTATCGTGGCACCTGTCAGGAGTGGGTGGGATATATTAGGCAGCAGGTGAACACTCTGTCCTCAAAGTTGATGTGTTTGAAGCAGGAAAAATGGGCCAAATTGTGATGGCCAGACGACTGGGTCAGAGCTTCTCCAAAACTGCAGCCTTTGTCGGGTGTTCCCAGTCTGCAGTGGTCAGTAACTATCAAAAGTGGTTCAAGGAAGGAAAAGCAGTGAACCGGCGACAGGGTCATGGGCGGCCAAGGCTCATTGATGCACGTGGGGAGCGAAGGCTGGCCTGTGTGGTCCGATCCTACAGATGAGCTACTGTAGCTCAAATTGCTGAAAAAGGGTGTGTGTGCGTCACTTACCTGGAGAACAAATGGCACCAGGATGCATTATGGGAAGAACGTAAAATTTGCCATTTCATGACATCCATGAGGAAAAAAAATCCTGCAACAACAATGAAAAGAACAGTGGTGTTCTGTGAAAACCAATGAATTGTACCTCCTCACAGTACGTAACACTACAAGTTCCTATCTTCTTGGTGGACATCCTGTCGCGCTTGTTGGTCTGGCGAGAGATTTTCATCAACATCACATCCAAAGTTTTCTCTTGCGATGCACTGGGGGAAAAATCTTGCAATTCCTATTTCATTACTATGTCACCTGGGAGTTAATTTGCAAATTTAGCAGACTACAGAAAGATTTCATGTCAGATATTTATGGAATATACATGTATGTCCGACAGATTTTGATAATTGAATGGATCATTTTGCATATGATGGCTCACACACTATGAAAGAATGTTTAGAAGTTGTGAAGAATATGACAGTTTCTTTGAGACTCAACTCATAAGTTTTGATCAGCAAGCCACATGCATGTAGGTATTGTGCCTATTGTAGACAATTGTACTCACTCTTTTGCACTCGTGCCAAAACGTGCAAGAAATTCTAATCTGGGTTGAGCAAGAAAATAATTGAGATTTGAACTTATTGTTTTGAAAAAAATAATTCTAATTCGATAATTGAGCCAAAGCCATTGAGACAAAACTGTAAGAGGAGTGATTGATCAGATGATAGCATCCTCCTGATGGGTGAAAGCATGGCATGTTCCAGCAGTAGTATAATAGATGCCTGCATGGGTCTGTAGCAAGGGCCATATTTAACTCTGCGGTGAGAGGTTAACTATGGGTAGACAACATTTGTGGGGCAAAATCCTCATCAGGTGAATGTGGTGTTACAGGCGCCAATGATAGAAGAAGCTTGAGATAATGGCCAATATGATGGTGGGGCAGTGGAGTTCAGAGCAACAATATAACACCACATCTTTAAGGTTTTGTCCTCAGATAACCCCACGTTCTGTTTTAGACTTAATTTTATCAGGCCAAGACTTAAGGTCTTCAGGATCAACATTGGAGCTATGATGTAGCCTTGAACTAGAGCCTGTGCAACACCAAAACACAATAGTGTAAGAGGGGGAATACCTTACACCATGTATTCCGCCTCTAATCCCATCTTTCAATCTTTAAACCACTTCTTCCTTTTTCAGAAGCCATGACTGTTAAGCAGTTTAATAATTATGTCAACAAGAGGACAGAAGTTGGTGAATGCTGAGGTAAATACAACAGAACTGCTTCATGGGGCATTGTGGCTTGTACTCCATGTCTTAGGCCTTGTTTGGTTCATATGCTGCCTCCATAACCAACTCAGCAGAATACTCCATCCCAATAGAGGTAGAGTTCCAGAACTCACAAGTGTGCCCGTCAAGGAGTGGGACTCTGTCCTCTCTTTACTTGCCATCTGATAGCCCTTCAATGAAGCCAGACTCCGCCTATTTGTTTTTACACTTCATCAATGCATCAGCCATTGCCTTTATCTCGGCCCTTAAAGAATCTGTCTCTTGCTGTCTTGCCTTCCAAAACTTGTTTTTGTCCTCCAAATTTGCAATTTTGTCCAGGTGCACCTCCATTAGTTAAGCAGCATGGTGCCACCCTGAATCCTGTTCGATTATAGTTGCCAAGAATAAAGTAGATACAGGAGAAGAATCAGCACACTCAAACTGCACAATAACAAGTGACTTTTCCGCACAAATGCTGTATATGAAAACATATTTTTTTTTAAATTGAACAAAGCTTAGTTTTCTTTGGATCCATGCACATTTTTGTGGAGGAGCTGTTTTTATACACTGCAAACACACATTCGCAAACAATTTGCAGATTTTGTTTGACATTATGGACTTTTTTATGTTGATCTGTGGCAAAACCCCCAATTAACTCTGTTCCAATCTCATGTTGTAACATGAAAAAAAAATATCTTGCAGAAATGAAAAAATAATATCTCTGTGCACTCAATGTAATGCAAGCTTTCGGTCATCCGACATTTATCAGAGCATACCGAAATCTCGGTTGACCAAAAGCTTGCATTAAATTGATACATGTATTTGCAGATCTGAACATCATTGAAACTTAATGGAAAGTTCTGGAGCACAGACTGCGAAATACATTTCCACCACCTTCATCCCTCGAAGAACTGGAGGATTTACTGCTTGAAGAATGGTGCAATATCCTGCTACATTCAGTTAAGGAGTTGTATGACAGAATTGGAAAGAAGGATCAGAAGCTGTTCCGATGGTCTGTGATATTATGGTTAGGTATTTCTGTTATTTCGTCTACCTTCTGGTGAAATCTTTATTTGGGAGCGAAATAAACTGGCTCATTCAGGTAAATGGAGCCACAAGAGCTGACTCACTGAAAAGACTTGATTATTTTCTAAATGCAATATATAACAAATAAAAAAGCATAATAGATTTTTATTCTGCATGTGTTTTTTTTCAGCGGGGCATAATTCAGCATATTGGGGACTATGTGGTGTAGTGAAACAGCAACAGTCAGAGTGGTAGGGAATAGGTTAATGTAAGAAAATATCTGCAACCTTATGACCAAAAAATGCTGTCTGACTAAGCTAAAAATAGTACTTAAAAAAACAGAATCTAAAAATATCATACCCAAAAAATGTTTGCATCCATAAATGCATTAGCACACACTGTGCCTTGTCAGGGAATTACTGCACATCTCAATTGTAGAAGTCATGTACCGTGTGCATAAATTGTTTGGCAACTTATGTATTTTACAGCACTCATGCTTTCTGTCATTGTAAGTGTTTAACTGTATATTATTCATGGCTCTGTCTATACTTTCCTTCACCCAAGCATGCAAATATAGGCAAATAATTGTCTAGTATGTCAGCTCAATAAACAAAACTAACTGTAACCCCACCCCCATGCTAATTTGACCCTAAGATAGCCATTAGATTTATTAAGATTACTTTTTTGTTTTCACAGAAGTAATCTAGAATCTGGGAACAACGTGAGACAGAGGTACAAATCTATTTGCCGATAGCTAATCTTTATCATTCACATGCCTCACCACTTTCTGCCTGGTCTATAGGGGCTGAAAATCCATTAAACCTGGGATTCGTTATTTAAGTTCAACCCCGTCTGTCCCTTCTCTCCTTCTTCTGTGCAAGACTTCTCTGGGCTGCTGTATTGGTAATGCATCCCCTTTAGGATCCCCTTTAAGCTTTGTACTTATTTTCATCTCAAATCCCACATAAACTTTGCCCATTGGGCAATCAATCCTAGAGTATCTCCACAGATACATTCTTGTACTCACAGCAGGACACTTGTTAACTGAAGTGTAGGGTTTGGCAGTCAGATTTGGGTAACACTTTATAATAAGGTAATATTGTTAAATAGTTAAACGGTTTTTAAGTGCCTTATTGCTTTCCATCTGTAAATGCATAAGAAAGCCATTAATAAAGGTTGGTATTGCATTCATCAAAAAAGTACAATAATTAGTGCATTCTATGGTTGAAGAGTAACACATACCTTTTAAATGTTAGAAGATACAGTTAGTACACTATAAATAAAATTGTTTCCCCAGAGTACCTTTTTTTAAATTATATTAAAAAGATAAAATATGGGATTAGAAATTATCAGAGAAATGTCATATAATCTTAATCTGCAATGGGGGGCAAGAAATCAAATGTGGCAAAACTTTGTAGGCAAGTACTTTGGTCTATTGGATTCAAGTTTCAAATGGAAGTCAGAAAGCCCTAATAACAGTAAATTGCAGTAGTCCAGAAGTAAAATGACGAATGGATTATTAATATATATAGATTATTACCTGTACCCCTTTCTTGTGTGAAGTAAAATGGGCAGCCCTTATTTAGTCTCCTGCTAAATAACAAATATAAATGATGTAAACATTCAACATTGCACAAGGGTACCTCCTCCACTTCTTTACCAAACCAAGGTATTATGGTTATTGTTTGTATTTCATAAATAATTACAGAAGTAGATCCAATGTTTTATAATTTATATATATCTTTAAAAAAAATCAGCAAATATGGAGTGAGCATAGAATGAGGTAGTTTTATATGGGACTACAAGACATACTCTGGCCTGTGCATTATGAAGCAAGACTAGAGTATCCCACCTGGCTTAGAATAATATGATAGCAGCAACATGCCACACTGGCCTGGTAAGAGTCATGGACACAAATGATGAGACAGTGACCATACACTCCATTAAGGCTTGGCATATTTTATAAAAACAGATGCAGATTAGATCTATAAATAACTAAATAAACAGCAAAAATCCAAAATATTTAATTGTATTCACTGGATGTAATAAGCCAGTAAGCACCAATCATGAGAATACAAAGGGTCCTACTAATTACACAAAACTACCCCAAAGAACCCAAAAGAACTCAAAAATACCCACAACTACCCAAAACAGCCACCAAAAATATCCAAAAGAGCACAAAATACCCAAAATAACTCAAAACTACCCAAAATATCACAAAACTACTAAAAATACACAAATACCCAAAAGATAATACTCAAAAGACCACGAAACTACCCAAAATAATATGCTGGTTTTAATGAGTGTAATCCATGTACACCTTGTATGAGACCTTCACCACAAAGACCCGATAACATTATCTCAGTGAGTTTTATTCTTTATTTTAATTTATTAACATTTACCCTGATTTTCTCTCCAATTTTGTGATATTCAATTTGTGATTAAAATCCTGCTTCAACAAAGCAAATCCCAGCAGACTTGGTACAGTTGAGGTTGTTTTTGAGTTCTTTTGGGTATTTTTTGGTAGTTTGGGCCATTTTGTATTCTTCTGGACATTTTTGTGTTCTTTTTTGTAGTTTTCTGTTTGGGTATTTCTGTGTTCTTTTGGGTATTCTTGGATAGCTGCTTTGGGTATTTTTGTGTTGTTTTGGGTACTTTTGGGTCGTTCTGTGTGATTAGTAGCACAGCATGACACAATAAAGCAATTTACATCCTATCATGATAAGTTGTCACTTGTTTGTATTTCATCCCATTGCAAACCTCTTTTATTAAGTTCAACACACAAAGTTTGAATGCAAAACTGTCTGTCATAGAATTCA
>JACXGI010003970.1:18157-57774 GCA_016801175.1 Esox masquinongy
ATATATATATACACACACACACACACACACACACACACACACACACACACACACACCGTTTATCTGTATCAATCCTCAAGCCTTTTTTATTGTGTAGAAGGCCCCAATGATTTCTTTCTCTACTAAGCACCAATGCATCAATAACAGTGTGAAAATGAATAATATTAACTGTGCAACCATTGAAAATAAGATTGCATGATGATTGAAATGCTTTAGTATGTATACACAAATAATTAAATGATCCTTAATAAGATAATAATAACCTCATATAAACCGTTCAAAAATGTTACTATATAATAAAGTATTACCAAGATCAACAAATTCTCAAAGAATGGCTCCAGTAAAGAGTTTAGTTGTGTAAAATGTTATTTGAACAGGCTACACCAAACACATTCTCTTTCTCCCCTCTCCTTCTTTCTCATGCCAATAAAACTAACAATGAATTGACAGAGAGTATCCCTAGTTGAAATTCAAGAGGTAGATGCTAACTACTAATGTGCTTGTGTGCCCCTTGATTAGCTCTACTTCAGACAAGCCCGCTTTGATTGTGTCAAGATAGTCTTTCGGGGAGGATTACTTTGAGTACATCCCTGAAATACATTGACATACAGAGGATTTCAAGTATGTCAGGAAGAAAAGCATTAATTGGCAATGAAGTACAGACAGAAGTGATTCAAGAGTTTACTCCATTAGTTACTTTTGCAGGTGCTCTGGAAACTTTTAGAATGATCTCAAATTGAACAGGACAGGATGAGTGAATAGCCAACAACTGTAATAATAATATACATATATAATATCATTTAAAATAGTGATGTTTTATTTTAAAAACATTAAGGAATCTTTCTTGCTATAGATAATATACTCCAACAAATGCTGGGTTAAAAATAACCAAATGTACACTACCGTTCAAAAGTTTGAGGTCACTTAGAAATGTCCTTGTTTTTGAAAGAAAAGCACATTTTTATCAATTAAAATAACATCAGATTGATCAGAGATACACTGTAGACATTGTTAATGTTGTAAATGACTACTGTAACAGAACAGCGCAAACTGGCTTTAACCAGAATAGATAGAGTGGGAGTTCACAATGCACAAGTGAGCAAGAGGACAAATACATTTGTATGATCCGCCACCAGTACTCATGTCTCCCGAGCGCAGCTCTCGTCCCAGATCCACCTCCAGTACTCACCGTCTGTCTCCCGAACGCAGGTTTCGTCCCAGATCCACCTCCAGTACTCACCGTCTGTCTCCCGAACGCAGCTCTCGTCCCAGATCCACCTCCAGTACTCACCATCTGTCTCCTGAATGCAGGCCTCGTCCCAGATCACCATCACCGAAATTTTGAACACCCGTTTCACCTGCCACCTGTTCCTCATTAGTGTTCATATACAGCTCCGGAAAAAAATAAGAGACCACTGCACCTTTTTCTTTCCTTTTGAGTGAGGAACAGAAGGGTTCAAATTAAGATACCACTGCAAATTGAACGCTTCTGTTCCTCACTCAAAACTTTCCTTTTCAACTTTTTTGGAAAGGAAAGCAAAAGGTGCAGTGGTCTCAATTTTTTCCGGAGCTGTATATAATTGCCTTCTGTTCCCTCTGTCCCTGCGATGTATTGCTAGTTCTACTACATATCAAGCATTATCTCCTACTTGTCGTTGACTTACTCAGATTTTTTGACATTTCTGCTTGTTTTGCTTAGACTTCGATTACCTGCCTGCCCCTTTTGTTACCTCTGCCACGCTGCTGGATTACCTGTGTGTTTGAACGCTCTCTGCCTGTATTACGGACTCCGATCTTGCCTGCCCCTTGTTCTGTACCTCTGCCTCGCCGTTTATTAAAATTAACTGCGCTCTGCGCTTGGGTTCACACTGACTCCGTCTGCCATTCATTACAACATTAGTCAATTTTTGTTAGAATGAACATAATACTGCTAACACAAAAATGTGTGAACCATTATATACAACTAACATCATGGGTGAGCTAATGAATGGTCAAAATCATTGAAAAACAAGAAACCAGGCATGCCTAATTCAGCTGATCCGCAACTGAAAGTGTTGCTATCTGGAGATTTGAACTCGAGTGGCCCACGTGAAAGGCTGTGTCGTTAACCACTTCACCACGGAGCTGTACATTTGCCAGGTGTCAGTATAGCCTCTTGTCTCTATCCTGAACAAATCCTCTTTTGCCACTGGCTGTTTTAATAGTTAATTGGCCATTTGTGAATGACATTGATACAGTTAAACTGACTAACGTTTCTTACTAAGTTTATCTCTACCACAAATAGTGGCTATGTATTGTGTTTGCCACTGGCCGTTTTAACAGCGCAATAGCCAGTAATAAGCTTTACCGGTCTCTACTAACTTACTGGAATAGTCATAAGAATTGAGCAATTGCTAGCGAGTCTGCCAAAGCTATTTCATTTCATGGCATAAGAACATATTGTTTTCTTTCATGGCAAAACAACTTACCTTTTTCTTTCATTTGTGAATGACATTTATACAATAACTATCAATAAAGGCAACGATAACTAACTTTTTCATCAAGTGAAAAGACGAGAGAATTGTGGAATCTACCAGAAATAATTAATAAATGTCGTTGCTCTCAATAGATTCGAACTTAGGTCTTCCACATGAGAGGCACTCTCTTTAACCACTACGTCACGGCATTACACGTTTCAGCAGTCGCTAGACTCGATTGAGGATTGTGTTAAACAGACTAACATTTCTTATTAAGTTTACCTCTACCATAGCGTCTATGAACTGTATTGCTTTTGCCACTGGCTGTTTTAACAGCTTATTAGCCAGTAATAGGCTTACTAGTATCTACTAAGTTCCTAGGAATAATCATAAGAATTGAGCAATTGCTAGCGAGACTGAAGATGAACTTTTCCATGCCAGAAACAGTCGCAATATAACCGTATACAGTTTCAGTTAAGGCTTACTATAACGTAACTACTGTATCTTAAGCCAGCAAATGTGTTTGTCTATCCTGACCCAAAACGCATGCACAGATGCGTACTTCGAAAATCCACCAGAACCAGTCGCAATATAACCGTAAACTGTTTTATTTCAGGCTTACTATAATGTAGATAGTAACGTTTTTAGCCAGCAAAGTTTTTGTCTATACGGAATAATTCATAATGCGTACTTCGCTTCGCCTGCGAGGAGATACGAACTCGGGACATATAGTTCACAAGTCCGCTTCTCTAACCACTACGTTATTTAACAAGGGTCAGTCAATCACTCACTCAACTCAACTCACTCAAGAGACATTCGCTCTTCTTGGCCGGATCCGTTTACGTGGTCCGGCAAAAATCTTGTTTCCTAAAACGAAAAGAAAGATAGTAGAGAGAAAAGAAAGGACAACAGTATGTAACCCAATTTTTCAAAAAGGAAGGTGGGTGTAGTCCTTGAGTGGTGGAAATTAACCTGTTAGCTTAGTCCATAGGGAAATAGGCTACTTTTGCACCCCTAATGTTAGTTACTTAATCTGCAAAGAAAATTGAGTGTTTACATTTCGTTCCTCTTTTAGTGACATTTAGTCAATGCAGGCAAACTTTTAGCAAACTATTGATACTAAATCAGTTCCTGCCCCTGCCTGGTGCCAGGCCCCACAGATGCAGCCTCATCAGCCCTGTTTGCCCATCCCTGTACCCCTGAACCAGCCCTACTCCCAACTGAAAGAGGTGAGCAGCGTTGTGTTGAATGTTATGTCAGTTGGCATAATTGCAGGGTTACATGGGATTTTGTAAAAATAATTATGAAAAAAAGAAAAATAATTACCCTCTTCAATAAGAATTCAAACATTCTATAGATGATAATGTTAATTTATTTAATTGAAGAGGTTAATGTATTTTTAAGTTATATTTATTTTAAGCTACTCATTAATGTTGAGATTTTTTCAGTCAAGACTTGTACCATTAAAAACATTTAGACTGTTAAAGATGGCCTTTAGCATATTTCTTATAGACTGTGTTAGTCTTCCATCAAATAGTGAATTCCACTTATAAGAGCTCACGGTGCCTTTGGCTTTGGTGGTAGCGTGTTGGCAACAGCTCCATGACTGCATGCTAATATAAAGAAAAGACTTCCACAGGGCTCCACGTAGTTACGAATAATAAAATGTATTGTGTTTGTTCCATTTGCTTCTCAGTTAATGGAGTACGTTGAAGAAATCTTCTTAGACAAAGTAAAGTAATTCCTACATATAACTTATGCAACTACGGATAGAAAACTGTTATGCCCCACCGTCCAAAACCCCAGACACCCACTTCGTAACAGCAGTTAAAGTGACGGTAACCAAATAAGAAAGATATACATTGACAATGCATCCCATGCCTATACAATGTACATCAATCAAAGTCTCCTACCATTGTAGTAAAATGTCAGAAATTACGATATAAATCATTGGACAACAATTTCTGCCCAGTATTTAGTATATAGAGTATTGATGCTATTCCCTGTGCACTTACACCCTGTATTAAACAACTGCACACCTCTATAGGTGCTTTGGCTCCCACACCACTGTATGCATTTTACGACTTTATTCCGAGATGAATGGGCTAATGACAATCTGTTTTTGAAATGATTCAGAATGATTCAGAGAAATCTCGCATAGAAACAGAATATACTGTATGTAGATGTTCATATACTATAAACTAATAGTTGACAAAAGTATTTTGGCTACATAGTACAGATGTTTTTTGTGACTTTTGTTGGTGTTGGATGGATGAAGACAGAGTGGACTTTAATTTCTTTATTTAGATAGAATATAAGTCATATTAGATCAGTGTCTAACACAAACTATGAGACAAGTATACTTTTAGCCAACCTTGACCAAAAATAACCTTATTTTGATAGATTTTACACCCATAGTTACTCTAAAAATACATGATGAAAAGATGTTTTGGGGAGTGTGTCCAGACCCCCCAAAACAAGGCTTAGCTCCCCCATCCATGAATTTCTAGTGACGTCCCTGGTGGAAGATATGTGCAAAGGTTAATCTGGAAATGCGCACTGCAGTGGAGCGTTTGTATGCGAGCAGTGTTTTTCATAGACATGTGGATATATCAGTTAACGAAAACCGACAATGCCACAATATGACAATGTCAAGGATGTTACGGATAATATCCTTAGATGCTTGACTATTAACGTATATAACTATACATTTACATGGTTATATTTTAATAATTGTAATTTGTGTATAAAGTTGGCCTATGTGTGCCAATAGCATATGCCATAAAAAATACTTATGTTGTATAGGTGGACTTGATTTATAAGGGGACATTAATATGCTTACAGTATATGTTAATTTGTGTATGAAAGTTGTGAATGCAAATTCTTGCCCCTTCGTTGCTCACAAGTCGTGCATTTCACAAGGTTACTTTAAAATACTTGAACAGGTTCCCACACAGTGGATCTTGTTATTTTTTGTGCTCCCTCTATTTCTCCAAAAATAAACTGATTCGTTCTGATAATGTCTGTCTCTCTCCTACTTCAAACAACTCCTGAAATCTGGCCATTTTCATTGTCTTTTATTTTAGGGACTGGCATAGGTGATTGAAACCTGACTGAAACAGTATAACGTAACTGACAGTTCGTTTGCTTAGATCACGTGACTTGGCCACTTTGAAACAAGCTTCGACACTGTTTTGGCACCACAGTGTTGCAAAGGTGTCTGAATGTTTTGAAACCTGTATCGCCAGCACCCATCGCTACCGCCTGCTCAACCATGACAGTCAAGGTAAGGTGATAAACACAAGGGATAGTAGTGTATCACAAGAGTTGGGATGGGGTTAAAATATAATAAATACATTTCAATCTGAAAATTGGTGTTAATATTTTGGTTTATGTCTGTGTTTCTTGTGTGATATATTTCAACATCAATACAGAAGAGATAGCTGGAGGTGGATGAAGAAGAAATGCGTTTTTGGGATAATGAGTGTGCGGCATGAAGGCAGAAACATTTTTATGCGCCTTGTGGAGAAAATATCTCAAAGATACCTAATCGCATTGATTGCAAGTCCCGTGAGTCCTGGATCATCATGACTAATAAGTGGCATGCTTACAGAGTACTCACTAAACTAGAATACAAACACCACGCAGTCAACCAAAGCAGGTGGCACGTAGGCCCCCGCACCGGTGCCCATACCCAGCACATTTAGAAAGACTGGAGAACCTACAAGGAGCAGATCTGGAAAGAGTTTTGCTTTTTGACCATCTCAATGTGATTCTCCTCAGAACTTAACTCATTTATTCATTTTTAACTGGCTTATAAATTATTTATAAACTATGACAAAACATATTCAAAAACATTATAATAGCGCTTATGAATCATTACTGAATTGGTCATAACAGTATTTATATATTGCAGAAAACTGTTTTTAATAGCAAACTAACATTCATATAAATGTAGTAAAAATGCTTAAGAAATGATTAACAAACTATGAACTAATCCACTGTTAATGGTTCATTATGTGAAGGTATTATAAAGTGCTACCCATTTTTAATGAATATATTATGACATGGTGTCATAGAAAAACATCATCATGTGACATTATTGCACACAATTCTTTTCATGAAAAGGGTGTTTTTTCAACACCTTGCAGTCACTGACAAATAAAAACGTCAATCATGATGCATTTTTGTCGGTTTACTCTGTTAATTAGTCAAACATCACTAGGTATGAAATCTTTGCAAAATAATTGCACCAAGAACATTTTAAAAGAAAAATGTCATGCAACATTATTTAGAATGTTTTTTTGTTGTTTTTTTGCAGTGTAATGAAAGTAAGATGGGGATTTGTTTTCACAAAATAATGATAATACCTTTTAATGGGAAGAGAAGAGCGCAATAACATTATCTGCAAAGAACTTAGAGCACACAGGTTAAATTCCTCTTTGAAATTGATTGGGAAACCTAATATTGGCATTTGAAAGTTGAAGTATGGGTGAAGAAAAGCTTTAGCATGTAATATTTTATTGCAAATTGTTTGATGTAGAAATGGAGAGATTGTTAAGAAAGGATCAGAAAGGTTGGACTGGAATGGGATGTGTGGTATTTTTCGATGTGGGATCAGAGTTGTGATGTGTGTAGGGCAGGGCTTTTCAAACCTCTCCTGGGTATCCCCAACCTTTCATGTATTCAATACATTCCACACATTTAAAGAGGAAAAAAATGAGGACGAGGGAGCGGAAGATGAACAAGCAGAAGAAAGAAATGGAAGATCTGCTCCAGTAAGCGAGATAATTTGTTTAAGGTAAGGATTTACAAAGGCTAGTATACAATTAATTAAAAAAAAAATTATGATTCTACATAAGGACACTCCTACCTAGTAAATAGAAGCCCATTGACCTTGACATGGAAATCCATGTGTTCTCTTTCACACAACATAAACTCTGTGGTTCACAGTTTCTTCAGTCTCATCTGTCCCTATTTTGAAACCGAAGCATGACAATGTAATGGACAAGTAATACAGAAACTGGGTAATTACACTACGGTGAACACCTTAGAACACCTCTATTTACTCAGTTTGTTTTAGAAATTTAAGCAGTTTAAGTTCTGTGAAATGGCACAAAGGTAAGCAGTAAATTTCCAGAAGTAAAAACAAGTTCAGATTACCAAAAACTGAAGTATAATGTACATTTCAGAGTTATAAAAAAGCTTTTGTTTTTCAGGGAACAATACTTTTGGTCATATCATTCTGTATACACTGCTGAAGAAAATTAAGGGAACATGTAATTGTCGCAGGATAACACCAAGTCAATTAAATGTCAGGGATATCAATCTGTCCAGTTAGGAAGCATAAATGATTTTCAGTCAATGTTGCCTGTTTTGCTGCAAATGAAAGTGACAACAGGTTCATTGGAGAGGCAACAGCAAAGACAACCCCTAAAAAGGGAATGGTTTTGCAGGTGGTGGCCACAGACAACTGCGCTCTCATTATCCTTCCAGACTGATTCTTCTCTAGTTTTGCATTTTGCTAGTGCCCTTGTCACTACTGGTAGCATGAGGCAGTACCTGCAGCCCATTCAGGTTGCACAGGCAGTCCAGCTCCTCCAGGGAGGCACATCCATACGTGCTGTCACAAGGTTTGCTGTGTCTCCCAGTACAGTCTCAAGAGGAGATACCAGGAGACGGGCCGTTACACGAGGAGAGCTGGACAGGGCTGTAGAAGGGCATCAACCCAGCAGTAATCTGCTCCTTTGTGGGAGGAGGAACAGGAGGAGCACTGCCAGAGCCCTACAAAGTGACCTCCAGCGGGCTACTGGTGTGCATGTTTCGGACCAAACTGTCAAACAGACTCCATGAGGGTGGCATGAGGGCCGGACGTCCTCTAGTGGGACTAGTGCTCACAGCCCAGCACTATGCAGCTCGATTGGCATTCATCAGAGAACACCAGAATTGACAAGTTCGCCATAGGCGCCCCATTATCTTCACAGGTGATACCAGGTTCACACTGAGCACATGTGGCAAACATGAGAGTCTGGAGATGCTCTGGTAAACATTATCCTACCAGCAACATCATCGATCATGACAGGTTTGGGGGTGGGTCAGTGATGTTCTGGGGAGGCATATCCTTGGAGGGTCTCACAGACCTCCACGTGCAAGCCAACGATACCCTGACTGCTGTTAGGTACCAGGATGAAATCCTCAGACCCATCGTCAGACCTTACGCTGGTGCATTGGGCCCTGGGTTGCTCCTGGTGCAGGACAATGCCTGGCCTCATGTGGCCAGAGTGTGTAGGCACTTACTGGATGACAAAGGCATTGATGCCATTGACTGGACCTCACGTTTCCCAGACCTGAATCCAATTGAGAACCTCTGGGACATTATGTTGGTGCATCCGACGCTGCCAAGTAGCACCACAGACTGTCCAGGAGCACACTGATGCCCTAATCCAGGTCTGGGAGGAGATTCCCCAGGACACCATCCGTCATTTCATCAGGAGCATGCCCAGACGTTGTCGGAAGTGCATACAGGCACATGGGGGCCATACACATTACTGAGTCACATTATGAGTTGCCGTGATGAAATTCACGTTGGAACAGCACGTGTTTTCAATTGTTTACTTTGATTTTCGGTGCGAGTTTCAATCCAGCCCACAATCGGTTGGTGATTTTGGTTTCCACTGACCGTTGTTCCGTCATTTTGTTCTCAATGAATTATTGTACAGCAAAAATTTTGATCTTTAATATATTTCCTTCTTCAAGACCCGATATGTGATTTCCTTCATTTTTTTAAGCAGTGTAAGTATGTAATCATCACAGTATAACACCGAGTCAATTCATCTTCAGGGATATGAATTTGTCCAGGAAGCATAAGCAATTGTGGATCAGTGTCACCTGTTTTGGTGCAAATGAAAGTGACAACAGGTGCACTGAAGAGGCAACAGCAAGACATCCCCCAAAAAGGGAATGTTTTTGCAGGTGGTGGCCACAGACAACTGCTCTCTCCTTTTCCTTCCTGACTGATTGTTCTCTACTTTCGCATTTTGCTATTGTCCTTGTCACTACTGGTAGTGTGAGGCAGTACTTGCAGCCCATTCAGTTTGCACAGGCAGTCCAGCTCCTCCAGGATGGCACATCCATACGTCGTCGCAAGAAGGTTTGCTGTGTCTCCCAGTACAGTCGTAAGAGCATGGAGGAGATACCAGTAGACAGGCCATTACACAAGTAAGGCTGGACAGGGCTGTAGAAGGGCATCAACTGAGCAGCAGGACCGGTATCTGCTACTTTATGAGAAGAGGAACACTGCCAGAGCCCTACAAAATGACCTCCAATGGGCTAACTGGTGTGCCTGTTTCTGACCAAACTGCCAGAAAGAGACTCCATGAGTGCCCGACATCCTCTAGTGGGATCTGTGCTCACAGCCTAGCACCGTGCATCCACGAACTCCAATGGGCACACGCCTTTTGTTCCAGGTACTGTTCCGCAATGCACCATTATCAGCGCCTCCTGATCACAACATGTTCCCGCTGTAGCACAGCTGTAACAATGCTGTAACACCGAGCATCAAAATACATATTACATTAAACAGATCTAGAGAGCTATTCTATAGAATAGCATTCTCCTCATCACTCACCTCAACATCCATTCTACTGTCCCTTACATCCCTCTGATAGACCTCTGGCTAGACTCACTGTGCTGAATTAGTCAAATTAGACAGTCAGATAAAAATTCTCTCAGCAGTTCATGTATTTCTAGGCCCCTCAAACTTAACTCTGGACCTTAAAGCTACCTTGAAGTTCATGTTTTGCTGCAACCCTCTAATCAGGGACTGGTTTAGACCTGGGATGCCACGTCGGTGCAATTAATGATGAGATGATGAGAGAACAGAAAAGCCGCAGGCTCCAGACCTCACAGGATGACAGCTGAATACCCCTGAGCTATCTATTAATGTTCCTGTAGTACAGAACATTTACTGATGAGACCTACTAGCTAATTTCTTTGGTAATGATGTCTAACGATGTCTCCAGCAGCTTACTTTTGCAAAGAAATGTGTACTGCTATCATCCTTACTGATGATTAGACCTAGCTTCATGGAGACGCTGACGAAGAGTCCAGAGTTGGGGCAGAGGCCAACGTGCCATCCAGTTCCCTGACAGCTTCCAAAATAAGTTAATATTGCTATCGATCTAGCCAATATTGCAAGATCCAACTGCTAATTACCTAGACATGATCTTACTGCTGAAGTTAAACTGCTTAAGCTAGATAGCCATGTGATATTTACCCTTCATATTCCATAAATAAAGGTCGGGAACACAAACTCTCATTCATTTTATTGGAATATGAGTAGGGTTATTAGAGGGTATGGGATAAAATATGAAATAGATCTCTGGAGACATGGGCTTTTTCAAAAGAAGGCAAGTGGAACGGACTTATTATGTGGGCTGGCCGGGATTTGAAATAAAGAGGAAAACAAGAACAAACAAATATCACCTGTGTGTATCTGCTATAGCTCCCCCATGACTGCACCTGCTTAAATGCAGAGCTAGAGCCGATACATTTGTTTTACAGTATCCTGTGGTCATTAGCAAATCCTAGCAATAATTACTTTACATAGCACATGTACCATGTGTGTTGTAATGTTTACTGATTTCATGTGATGTTATCACATTGTTATGTTATTTGTATACATTACTCACCGATCCCTTCAATCTCACCTTTAGATGAATTCACTGAGTTTGATGGAAACCGATGATTACATACTGTGTAGTAAACATGCCCACACCCCATAAATCAGCACCTCCGGAAGCTACAGAAAAAACTGGTAGCTTCCAAAAGATTATGGAAACTAGCACCTTGGACGGTGTGCCCATTGTGCAATGGGGGTGGCACAAAACTGGTGATTCCCTCCAAAATATAGGAATTCATTCTTAACTGGTTACATGAGGGCCACCAGGTCATCATCAATTGGGGTGAACTCTGCTGGCAATACTCGGCCTTCATTTCAGGGTGGTTGCAGTAGGTCGGTGTCCCTTTGGTTGATGCTTGGCAATGTGGGTGTATTGACTTCCAGCCTGTTGGGCCCTGTCTGGGGCCTCCCCTGGATAGGGCTACAGTGTCACTGGACCTCCCTTTCTCAACCCCAAGGTTTTACGCTGCTATATTATTGTGCTGGGGGATTAGGGTCAGTTCTCCTTCTCTACTGCAAATCCTTGTAAATCTAAGGAACGCACTCTCTAAATTTTCCTTGTCTCTTGCTCTGTTTAAACTTAGGAGGACATGAGGTCTTGGCCCACACCTCCTGAGTATCAGAATCGAAAGACTCGTTGCTGCCCCTGTCCAAAGTCCACCTGGTTGTGTTGCAGATCAAGACAATACCTGACGACAACCTCTGCTGTAAAAAGGGCTTTATAAATAAATTTAATTGGTTGCAAAGATGGTGGGAATAGTACTTTCAAAAGATCTACAAGATAAAGTTGTGGAAAGGCACAAGTCAGGGAGTGGATATAAAAATAATTGAAATGTCTTGTATATCCCCTGGAGAATAGTTAAGACTGTTATTAAGAAGTGGAAAGTGTATGGCACCGCCCAGACCCTGCATATTTAGGCCTTCCCTCCAAACTGGATGACTGGGCAAGGAGGACAGTGATTAGAGAGGCTACCAAGAGGCTACCAGTGGCAACTTTGAAGGATCCTCAGGCCTTCATGGCAAAAACTGGTCAATGTGTGCATGTAACCAATGTCACAAGCGCTCCACAAATCTGGCCTCTATGGGAGGGTGGCAAAAAAAAAAAAAACACTAAAAAAAAGTATCTTTTGAGGTTTGCCAAAAAGCACATTGTATATTCCGAGGCCAAATGGCTAAAAGGTGTGGGGTCAGATGAGACAGAAATTTAACTTTTTGGCCTAAACGCAAAATTATGTCTGGCGAAAATCCAATACATCTTTCCACCCAAAGAGTATCATGCCTACAGTAAACCATGGCGGTGGCAGCACCCAGTTTTGCGGGTGTTTGTCCAGGTAGAAGGGAAAATGGACTGTGCAAAATACAGACCGATTATTGAGGAGAACATACAGCCCTCCACCAGGAAGCCGAAAATGAGGAGATTGTTCATGTTTCAACAAGACAATGACCCGAAGCACACTGCCAAAGCAAATGTACAGTGGCTGAAAGACAAAGTGGATGTCCTTGCGTGGCCTATTCAGAGCCCTGACCAAAATTCCAACGAGAATCTGTGGAATGACTTGAAAAGAGCAGTCCATAAGCTGTCTCCATGCAATTTCACTGAGCTTGAACTATTCTCCAAGTAAGAATCTGCAAATATTGCACAGTCTAGAATAGTCAGTAGAGATGTACTGTATTCAAAGAGACTGGCTGTAATTCAAGCAAAAGGTGGTTCCACCAAGTATGAACTCAGGGGGTTGTGCCTGATTTCATGTGTTTTCATTTCAGGCAACAGAAGATGAACATCTTGAAAGGGGTGGTGACTTTCTAGGTCCACTGGATGCATGGCTGGGCCTATATCCATACATAAGACATACAGTTCACAGACAACTGAGAAGCAAACAAACATTTGCTACAGGTTTTTAAATATAGATTTCACTCTGGAGGGTGTGAGTGATAAATGTAACCTTGAACAAGTAATTTATTTGATTTATTTCTCTCCAATCACGTCATTTTGCAGTCAGGACTAAGACGGGAGCAACCCAGGAGTCAGGCCTCTCCGCTCTGTTCAGATGCAACACTACTCCTTTGGGGACAGGATGGCTAATTTCATACAGCAGTCCTAGGCCTTGGGGGAATTAAATTGTTTTTGTTCAAACTTGTTCAAACCAGTATTGGCATATTAAAATGGTTAATGTACATTAATACACAACTTTACAACGGATATCAAATAGTGTGTTTCTAAATTATTTTAAAAGTCAATGTTGTCCCTTCAGTATTACAACTTCAGTAAATATAACCTGTAACAATGCCAGAGGTGCTTGGTACTTTAAGTACCCTTGTTCCATAATGGCCCTGCGGAATTACATAGCATGTAGTTACATAACATAAGTGATATCTTGGGATAAATGTTGGGGTGACTCTTGCAGAATATAATGCAAGGTTAAAACTGTTAAGATTTGGCTAAAAGGAAAAGAAAATCTGCAGTATACTGTCAGATACAATAATATAAAGCATTGTCCACAGCAAGTTGGCAACGTTGCAAAAAAATTGCTTATGATCAAACAGGATTGACAGCTGTCATCTGTGCAAAGCAAAACTATAAGCCTGCTGAAGTTTTTATTTTTTTGCTCTCCTTGGAGATGATGCGGAAAAGTTTTGTCTTGAAGGCAATTAAACAGTTGTGCTTGATTTCCCGTGTCACTTTACAATCTGGGTATCCAGATGTTGGGCACAGTCTCTGTTGCAAAGCCATAAACTAAATAAATATATACCATATCTAAACCCCTGGAGCAGATTAAGCCACCTGTTAAAATGGTTGCAGGCTAGTTCAAGTATGGTCCAATATGCTTTGTACAACCTGCCTTCTCATCAGTAGATTTACCTACACAGGCGCTTACAATGTAGAGCTTTCTATTGCTTAATCAATTCTTCCAACAATGCAAGTTGACATAAACTGTCTCTGCTATTTTTATTATGCTCCCCCTTCTCTGTCAACCTTCATTCATTGTAGGTTTGGTTCCTTTTCTGCTTACCCTCAGTCCCTCCGAGTAGAGATAAACTGACCATCACACAACATGTGCAGGTATAGGTTATTTAATTAATAAAAATATCACTTCTGATGGCATGTGAAATTGTACATGTATTTTCTTCTCTTGTCCCTTTCTTAACAAAAGTACCTAGTAGAGTTTCTGACTCAGGCACATTTGGGCACTTAGAAATTAGCATCTTCAGTTGATTAGCGATTGTCACGTTCACACGAACTACTTCTCAGGAGGGACTGCAGGGTAGATGATCAGTTTTGCATACTCGCAAGAAATACACTTCTCCTTGCTCTTACTGACTTTTACAAGTAATTTCTTTCTCCCGTTTTCTGATCTGCTCCTAGCTGGTGTCTAGCAACTAATGATTTAGATGCTAGCTGAGGGTGGTCATCAAAACACAGCATAAGGTGAGTTTGCAATTAGAGGTAAGACAAGCCGCCAAGTGGTCGCAAGGTGTACATTCGCAGCAGTGTATCTCCGCCTTAGGGTTGACTTGACCCGGGGAAATCAATTTTTAAGGCCTTTTTTTGATTTATAATTTTATCATAACATACTAACTGAATCTGAAGTCATGTGTTAGAAGATCTGTCAATAATACATAGAATGTGAGCTAAGTGTGTGTTACATAAGCAATAAAGCACAAGGGTGGTATATGGTCAGTTTGGCACAATGCATTGCGGAGCGTGTGATGGTAATTCCATCGATAGGAACTCTTAAAGGAGTAAGTGCAGTGACAAAATTCACTTGGCATAATTAGCAGTTTATTTGCAAATAGAGAGACACGTCAAAAGCTTACAGAATAATCCTCTGAGGAATCTCTGAGGTAAATACATGAACAGTCAGTATTTATTACAGTTAAAAGGGGTGTGGTATGATGCGGCCCAGCTGTCTTATCTCACACAGGTTTTACCCAAAGGGCGGGCTGTCCCCCCCACATGGTTAACCTTTTCAACTCTGATTCTCTTGGCATAATTAGCAGTTTATTTGCAAATAGAGAGACATGTCAAAAGCTTACAGAATAATCCTCTGAGGAATCTCTGAGGTAAAGGTGAGGTTCAGGTGAGTTCCCTATCTTGTAATCCTAACAGTCGGAATTCAGTTAGCATTTCCTATGAGGAACATCAATGGAAAATAAAAGAGGTTTTTGGGATATACTCCAAAAAGGTCTAAGTTTCCAAGGCTTTGGATATCTTATACATTTTGTAATATGAGATATTAGTAATTTAACCTTTCTGAATTAACTTTTTTGTTATCAAAATAAGTCAGTTGCCAGCTTGTTGCTAACTGTCAGAGAAATGGACAAAAAATTGAATGTCACTTTGCAGACTACGGAGACAATTCACAAAAAACACCAGTGAGCTTGTTAAATTTCTGCTTACCAGCTGTAAGGGACTGCAAGAATGTCAGGCCAATATTGTTTTGCTCCAGGCTTCAACAAAATCTCTTTAGTGTAAATTTTATTCTATATTTAGAATATCTAAGTAATTGTTTTAAATATCTAAGTAGTTGTTATTTTGTTTCCATACTATTTTGTCCTATGGAAAAAATAAACAATCAGAAAGGCACATTTCCTTTCAGTAAACAACTGACCTCTCTGTTCTGTTTTTTCCATTGCTATTGATGACCTTCAGTGACAAGTCATGGAGATTTAACACACTACTAGCAGCTCATTATTTATGTTAATAACAATTTAAATACAATGCCTTGCAAAATAATTCAAACTCCTGACCAATTCTCTAGTTTTCCTGAATTACAAAGGGCCATTTTGTATTGTTTGATATTTTATTTGAAAACACTGACTGAATCAGTTATTGTAAGATTACTTTGGTGTTGTTGGTTTGTAAGACAAAAATTAAACATTACTTATTTAATTATTTAACTATTTAACCCCTGTGATATGGAAGCTCCCAGTATACACAGCTGAAAGAAACTGCATTAAGTGAAACGATAAAAGTAGCTAAATCCTTTTTGCCATACCGCGTAAGCATTGACGGCTAAGAGCGAATGTCTCTTACTGAGTGACTGACTAACCGACTGACTGACTACCCCTTGTTAAATAGCGTAGTGGTTAGAGAAGTGGACTTGTGAACTATAGGTCCCGAGTTCGTATCTCCTCACAGGCGACGCAAAATATGCATTGTGAATTATTCCGTATTGACGAAAACTTTGCTGGCTAAAACCGAAACCTGAAACTCTATACGGTTATATTGCGACTGTATCTGGCATGGAAAAGTTCATCTTCAGTCTCGCTAGCAATTGAATAATCCTAGGAATAATCTATTCTTATGATTATTCCTAGGAACTTAGTAGATACTAGTAAGCCTATTACTGGCCAATTAGCTGTTAAAAAGGCTAGTGGCAAAAGCAATACACTTCATAGACACTATTTGTGGTGGAGTTAAACTTAATAAGAAACGTCTTTTCAGCAGTCTAGTGACTGCTGAAACGTGTAATGCCGTGGCGTAGTGGTTAAAGACAGTGCTTCTCATGTGGAAGACCGAAGTTGGAATCTATTGAGAGGAACGACATTTATTAATTATTTCTGGTAGATTCCACGATTCTTCCGTCTTTTCGCTTGATGAAAAAGTTAGTTATCCTCGCCTTTATTGATAGTTATTGTATAAATGTCATTCACGGATGAAAGAAAAAAGTACGTTGTTTTGCCATGAAAGAAAAAAATACGTTCTTATGCCATGAAATGAAATAGCTTTGGCAGACTCGCTAGCAATTGCTCAATTCTTATGACTATTCCAGTAAGTTAGTAGATACCGGTAAAGCTTATTACTGGCTAATACGCTGTTAAAACGTCCAGTGGCAAACGCAATACATAGCCGCTATTTGTGGTGGAGGTAAACTTAGTAAGAAACGTTAGTCAGTTTAACTGTATCAATGTTATTCACGAATGGCCAATTAACTATTAAACCGGCCAGTGGCAAAAGAGAATTTGTCCAGGATAGAGACAAGAGGCTATACTGACACCTGGCAAATGTACAGCTCCTTGGTGTAGTGGTTCATGACATTTCATGCCTTTCATGTGGGCGACCTGGGTTCGAATCTCGAGGTGGCAACATTTTCTTTTGCGGGCCGGCTGAACTAGGCTTGCCTGGTTTCTTGTTTAATCATTCCATGTCAGTAAACTTTAAAATAATAGCTAGCTAGCCTCTGTACCAAAATATTTACTAATGGTAAATATCTACCTAAAGTAGCTTGCTAGCATGCTAGTTATTCGTTACCAACCAGCGCAGTGAAAATGTATTGAGTCAAGTTGAGACATGTAAGTTACGATGGTGAGTATTAGGTTGTAAACCTTAACACTCACCGTTGTTTTCATCTTCCACATGTAAAAATGTTAGTCAGTAAACTCAATTAACCTTTCAAAACCATGAGAAGCATAAGGTACATTTAAAATAAATGTATTCCAATGAATTTACATGATATTGGTTAGCTAGCAAATGTTAGCAACGCCAGAGATGGCTATGCAGATCCCCTGGCTAGCTAGCTTTCCAACGCTAATGTTTGTTAGCAAGCTGGCGCTTTTAGCTAACTATAATGTAACTTCTTTAAAACATGTTAACTGAATTGTATTTAAGTTATTAGATTAGATTCAACTTTATTGTCATTGAACGAGTACAGTACGACAAAATGCACTTAGCATCTAACCAGAAGTGGAAATAGAAGATGGTAGAAAATTTACAAGTATTAAGTAGTGTATTACAAGTGGAATGTATAGATGTACAATGAAGGCAAATGCAGTACAAATGGCAATACTAGATGTGCAATTAAGGCAAATAGAGGAGGGCAGAGAAAGTATTAAATATAGTGTATGTTACATGTGGGATAAATAGTGGTGCGGGTACAAATGGCAATGAGGTCCCTGAGGCAGACATGTATATGTAACAACTGAAAAATGCAGGTACGGTGGCAATTCGAGGTCAAGACCAATGCAATAAGGAAATATGATGACAACAAATTGGATAACCAGGGGAATCCCCTAACTGATTACCCCACCATAATTGAAATGCGACAGGGAAAGAAGTTACCAGGAGGCTGGCCCCATTATAATGGACACGAGATTTTGTCAGCAGTAAGTAATGTATCTATCTGTTTGGTCCCGATCTCCCTCCCATTCAAAAGTTCATTCCGGAGCCTCCCGATTGGCGCAGTGGCTTGCAGTGTTACCACGATGCTACGGCCTGGACTTGTTGCAGCGGGGGTCCCATTGGGTGGTTTTTATTGGGCCTGCGCCGTCTGGGGGTTGGGGGGAAGTAATTGGCATTGGGAATTTCCTTGTGACACTGTAATTTAGCAACATCTCTTCTGGTGGGTTGGACACTACCAAATTGGGGAGAAAGGCTTTTAAAAAAAATTTAACCCCCTATTTGAATGGAGGTTTCAATTATACATGTATGAATACATTTACACACCCAGCACAATACTGAAATTGACATTTTGCTTAATTAGTCTGGACAACTGCAGATCTGAATGTCTTTAAAGTACTAACTAATGAGCATAACCCTGGTAAATCCTATTTCTAACCTTTTTTCAGACAACCGATTTCACATAACAAACAAGATTAATGAATCTGGCAAAGACAATGTCAAATCCCAGGCTCCGAAGCACACAAAGAGGGCATCGACTCCACCAAAAAAAACTAGGTGAAGAGTCAGACAACTTCATAGACGAAGACTACCCGACAACATCACAGCCAAAGGTAAGGCTCATTTAGTCATTATTATTATTTCTGTAACAAAATGTTCCCTCCTTTGTTTGTAGCAATGAGTGTGAAGACAAAAGGTATAAGGGTTCAGTATTTGCTATTCACCTATATTGTCATTCCATGATACACAGAAATCAAAGGTAAAAAAGATGACACCAGCTGAAGAGTTCATAAAACAGTACCATATGTTATCCGACTGCGTTAAACTACCAAACAAAATAGATGAATTGGAGCACAAGATCTTTGAACTTAAATGAGACAACTTTGAACTGAAAAAGCAGAATTACAAGGGGAAGGAGTTTGTTCTTCAAGGTAATACTATGCAATAGTCTCTTTTATTGTTGACAGACACATTTTCTCTTTGTCATCGGTCAAGCCGTTGCAAGAAATAGCATCTCTTACGCTTCTCAGGGCTGTATTTTTGCATTAGGCTGGCGACCAATATTTGGTATAGACGTTTAATGTCAGTATGTACTGCGTTAACATTGATGGCCACCGATAGTTGTCTTTTTTCTCATTGCTTGTGTGAGGCATTTCCCAGTGTTTGTAATTGACCTGACCCATGTTGGCAGTTTTGTCTCGTATGCACAGTAATCTTATTCCCAGACACTTCTGCAATCATTGGAGCCAGTTGGTTTTCGTTAGTTAATGAGAAAGACAAATCATGTTTGTACAGTCATAAACATGCGAAATCCCACCCTGTGATGCCGCACCTCACAGTATAGTTTAGTCCAATATAATGCCCCTCCATCAATTACAGGCCAACTTCGAGTGGTAATATACTATATGGTTATAGGAGGCAATGGAGAAGGTGATGAAGAAAAAAATTATTGAAAAAGTTACATGGGAAAACAAAACCCTGGACCCTACTTAAGAAATGGTACTCATACCAGTGTTTCGGCTTTTGGCCTTTTTGCCGGACCGCGTAAGCGGCCACGAAGAGCAAAATGTCTCTGACCGACCAACCAAATGACCATTATTAAATAGCGTAGTGGTTAAAGACGTGGACTGCCACGAAGTTGACCTGTGTTCAATCCTCACCACAGAAAACAAATTATGTGTACGGATTTGTTCAGACTAAACTTTGCTGGCTACAAGCTTCAATAGCTTCATTATAGAAAGTCTAAATTGCAACTGTTCATGGTTATATTGTGATGGACTAACTCCACCGACAATGAACATATTGTATTTGATTTCGATTTACATAGCGTAGTTCACATGGCGTAGTGGTTAGCTATTCAACTGTTGTATTGACGACCATCTAAAGAAATCTTTGAACGAGAGTACATTTGTTTGCATTAATAAATAAATGTTCTGTTGTCCATTTCAGCAAAAATTTAATGGTTGAGGTAAAATTTGCATTTGGAGACTATACAGAGTTGATCTGAGTACCAGCAAGCCCTGCGGTCTTGTGGGAACATCCCCGACATTGTTATTTGGTATTTTGTTCATATACAGATATGCACTGATGATTGCTGGGTAATATGTATGTTGTTGTTCAATTTCAAGTCCAGTGGAGGGTCGTCAGGGCCAGCAAGGTCTTCACTGCTGGCCAAGTGAGGTCAGAATCAGAAAATTTTATTTTTATAATTTATTCATATGTATTTTACAAAGTTCGTTCTTATCAGTCTATTCACCTAATTTATTGCTATTCTCTCACTGAGTTGCGCTGCTTCCAGTGCAGCTCATATAAATCAGAGCTTTTATCCAATCAGATTTTTTGCCAGTGTTGTCTCCGGGTGAAAAATCTCCCCTGAGGCCATTAGAATTTCGAGTGAATCCCCTTTGCTGTTGAAGCAAATGGGAAAATGTTGTTGATAGTCATTCTTTAACAATCAGATTTTGAGTTTGCCATGTTGAGCATATTGTTTGACACGTCAGAGCCTTCTAGCTTGCCTAGCCGCCAACATAACTATTTTTTGTGCGGTGTGCTCGGGGGGTCTGTAAGCTAACTGAAGAAAAAACTGGAGCATTAGATGTAGTGCTTTAGATTGTTTGTTTGGATTTTTACTAAGCACTGTTGTTTTTTAATGCACAATGGCTGAAGGAGCAGAAGAAAATGTGGCAGATATACTGGCAAAGTCTTTTTCTAGAAGGATCTTTCTAGAATAGCTGGAAATTGTGAGAAAGGGTCGGCAGCTAGCAGCCCTGTCCTAGTCAGGGAAAGGATTTGTGCTGCACTTTCAACCGATCAACTACGAAATGTACACCTGGCTTGAAGCGTCAAAGGAACATTGTTGTTGTGAGTACGTTCTTGTTTCTTTGGTAATGACATTGATTTGGGCTATGCGATGTCTGTTTGTGATGCAGCATTCTGTCATACTGCGTAATAGTGGTACATACGTGATGGTTTCAGTCACCATGTATCCTATTCATGGTTCTCTTTGACATCTCTACTTTCCCAATACAATAGCCTAAGTAA
Organism: Esox masquinongy; assembly: GCA_016801175.1. Lineage (NCBI taxonomy): Eukaryota > Metazoa > Chordata > Actinopteri > Esociformes > Esocidae > Esox > Esox masquinongy. The sequence goes on from JACXGI010003970.1 coordinate 39,453, forward strand.
TTCATTCAACTGTAATATCCAACACATTGTTGGTAATATATACAGTGGATATAGAAAGTCTACACACCCCTGTGAAAATGCCAGGATTTTGTGAAGTACAAGAATGAGACAAAGATAAATCATGTCAGAACTTTTTCCACTTTTAATGTGATCTATAATGTGAACAATTCAATTGAAAAACTGAAATCTTCGAGGGGGAAAAAGGAAAAATATAAACCTTACAATAACCTGGTTGCATAAGTTTGCACACCCTCTTATAACTGGGGATGTGGCTGTGTTCAGAATTAACCAATCACATTCAAACTCATGTTAAATAGAAGTCATTACACACCTGTCATCATTTAAAGTGACTCTGATTAATCACAAATAAAGTTCACCTGTTCTAGTAGGATTTTCCTGACATTTTCTTAGTTGCATCTCAGAGCAAAAGCCATGGTCCGCAGAGAGCTTCCAAAGCATCAGAGGGATCTCATTGTTGAAAGATATCAGTCAGGAGAAGGGTACAAAAGAATTTCCAAAGCATTAGATTTACCATGGAACACAGTGAAGACAGTCATCATCAAGTAGAGAAAATATGGCACAACAGAGACATTACCAAGAACTGGACATCCCTCCAAAATTGATGAAAAGACGAGAAGAAAACTGGTCAGGGAGGCTTCTAAGATGCCTACAGCAACATTAAAGGAACTGCAGAAATTTCTGGCAAGTACTGGCTGTGTGCTACATGTGACAATCTCCCGTATTCCTCATATGAATGGACTATGGGGTAGGGTGGCAAGACGGAAGCCTTTTCTTACAAAGAAAAACATCCAAGCCTGGCTGAAGTTTGCAAAAACAAACATCCAGTCCCCCAAAAGCATGTGGGAAAATGTGTTATGTTCTGATGAAACCAAGGTTGAACTTTTTGGCCATAATTCCAAAAGGTATGTTTGGCGCAAAAACAACACTGCACATCACCCAAAGAACACCATACCCACAGTGAAGCATGGTGGTGGCAGCATCATGCTTTGGGGCTGTTATTCTTCAGCTGGAACCGGGGCCTTAGTCAGGGTGAAGGGAATTATGAACAGTTCCAAATATCAGGCAATTTTGGCACAAAACCTTCAGGCGTCCGTTAGAAAGCTGAAGATGAAGAGGAAGTTCACCTTTCAGCACGACAACGACCCAAAGCACACATCCAAATCCACAAAAGCATGGCTTCACCAGAAGATGATTAACGTTTTGGAATGGCCCAGCCAGAGCCCAGACCTGAATCCAATTGAACATCTGTGGGGTGATCTGAAGAGGGCTGTGCACAGGAGATGTCCTAGCAATCTGACAGATTTGGAGCGCTTTTGCAAAGAAGAGTGGGCAAATATTGCCACATCAAGATGTGCCATGCTAATAGACTCCTACTAAAGATGATGTGTGGCGTATGGTCTGAGCACTGACAGGCTGACCTCCCACCCTTTCAACCTCTGCAGCAATGCTGGCAGCACTCATACGTCTATTTCCCAAAGACAACCTCTGGATATGACGCTGAGCACGTGCACACAACTTCTTTGGTCGACCATGGCGAGGCATGTTCTGAGTGGAACCTGTCCTGTTAAACCACTGTATGGTCTTGGCCACCGTGCTGCAGCTCAGTTTCAGGGTCTTGGCAATCTTCTTATAGCCTAGGCCATCTTTATGTAGAGCAACAATTATTTTTTTCAGATCCTCAGAGAGTTCTTTGCCATGATGTGCCATGTTGAATTTACAGTGACCAGTATGAGGGAGTGTGGGAGCAATAACACCAAATTTAACACACCTGCTCCCCATTCACACCTGAGACCTTGTAACACAAACGAGTCACATGACACCGGGGAGGGAAAATGGCTAATTGGGCCCAATTTGGATATTTTCACTTAGGGGTGTACTCACTTTTGTTGCCAGCGGTTTAGACATTAATGGCTGTGTGTTGAGTCATTTTGAGGGGACAGCAAATTTACACTGTTATACAAGCTGTACACTCACTACTTTACATTGGAGCAAAGTGTCATTTCTTTAGTGTTGTCACATGAAAAGATATACTGAAATATTTACAAAAATGTTAGGGGTGTACCCACTTTTATGAGATACTGTACACACACACAGCTCAGGAAAAAAATTAAGAGACCACTGCCCCTTTTTCTTTCCTTTCCAAAAAGTCAAAAAGGAAGGTTCTGAATGAGGAACAGAAGGGTTAAAATTAAGAGACCACTGCAAATTGAATGCTTCTGTTCCTCACTCAAAACTTTCCTTTTCAACTTTTTTGGAAAGAAAAAAGGTGCAGTGGTCTCAATTTTTTCCGGAGCTCTGTGTGTGTGTGTGTGTGTGTGTGTGTGTGTGTGTGTGTGTGTGTGCGCGCTTCATAACTAGTAACTAGCGTGCACTAGGGGACGTCGTAATAGCGCGCACTGGGGCCTGTCGTAACTACCTTACGCCAGTGGTGTCTGGGTTTTAAAGCTATATCCACCAACATTTCCCCTCCAGAGCAATGGGCCATTCTTAAAAGCTAGATGTAATGTTTGTAAAAACCACCACTGCAACACTGCTTTACACTTTATTCAAACTACTGTGTGTGTGTGTGTGTCAGAAATTCTTTCATGACATATATTAATACATAAGCATAGGCCTAACACCGTAACTCCAGCGCGGTAAACCGTAACTTCACTTCGATGCGCAGAAATTAGAGCGTTCCAGAGAAGTGATGGGCATTCCGAATGACTAAAGTGAACTGAATCAATCAGTACAGTTCCTTGAAAAGATTCAGATCATTTGAATCACTGAATAATTTAATGAATCTTTTTGTCCAAGCTCCTAATTCCATCTCTATATCATGGTAGGACCTTGTTTACTATAATAGCACTCTGTAATGACACACAAAAATAGTAATGTAACAGAATTAACCTTGTTCATTTTTTTGAACAGTTACCAAATTATTAAATCTACAGAAAATAATATCACAAGTAAATATAATAGGCTGCCACGAACAACAGCAATAAAAAATCTAATTCACTGCGAATGTTTGGTTTCTGTAGTTGCAGTCTAGGTTATGTTGGCAGAACATCTTTCTTATAATATTTATGTATGAGTTAATTCCAGGTGTGGCATTCACATTTGGAAGCTGTTGCTGTGAACCCACAACATGCGGTCAAAGGAGCTCTCAATGCAAGTGAAACAGGCCAAAAAAATAATCAATCGGAGAGATAGCAGGAACATTAGGAGTGGCCAAATCAACAGTTTCGTACATTCAAAGAAAAAAAAAACACTACTCTGCAACACAAAAAGGCCTGGATGTCCGCAGAAGACAAAAGTAGTAGATGATAGTAGGATCCTTTCCATGGTAAAGAGAAACCCCTTCACAACATCCAGCCAAGTGAAGAACACTCTCCAGGAGGTAGGCATATCATTATCCAAGTCGACCATAAAGAGAAGACTTCACGAGAGCAAATAGAGGTTTCACCACAAGGTGGAGCCTCAAGAATAGAAAGGACAAATTAGACTAAAAACATCTGAAAAAGCCAGCCCAGTTCTGGAACAGCATTCTTCGGACAGATGAAACTAAGATCAACCTGTACCAGAATGATGGTAAGAAAAAAGAGAACGCATGGAACGGCTCATGATCCGAAGCATACCACATCATCTGTAAAACACGGTAGAGGCAGTGTGATGGCATGGGCATGCATGGCTTCCAATGGCACTGGGTCACTAGTGTTTATTGATGATGTGACAGAAGACTGAAGCAACTGGATGAATTCTGAAGTGTATAGGGATATATTGTCTGCTCAGATTCAGCCAAATTCAACGAAGTTGATTGGACAGCACTTCACTTTACAGATGGATATTGACCCAAAACATACTGCGAAAGCAAAGTTGTTTGTTTGGCTCCGACTTGTATGTTTAAACATTACAATATTATTATTATTATTGTGGTAAAAACCGGGACAATTTGGTAGTGAATGTCGAAAACCGGGACATTTTAGTGTTTTACAGATATTTGTCGGGACCTGGGACACCCAGCTTGAAACCGGGACAGTCCTGGGCAAACCAGGATGTCTGGTCACCCTACTCTAGCTGCACTTGAAGGATGCAGAGTTTGTTTTTTCAAGTGTGTACGTCTGTTTGCAATGGATACTTCAACAACAGGTGGCTGCTGCTTCTACTCCGTGTGGACGGTTTTAAGTTAAGATTACTGTGACAAGGCATTAGGCACTGGGAGAAGGGAGATACTCCCCAGCTGAGCATCCCGTGTTCCTACTATGTATGATTTAGGGCTTTGCATTCTGTTCTTGACTGCCATGTCCATTGTTTTTTGGCTTTATAGAGGTTTTCCCATAGAATGTATTGGCGCTTTCTCACTGCATGGTACCGGCTCGACTCTACTCGCCTCGCCTCTACCCGCTTTGTGAGCTTTTCCATTGCATGGTACCAGCACGACTCGGCTCTACACGGCTCGCCTCGGTTGGTTTTCCACTGCAGATAGTACCCTTTACCTGCCCATAGTAACATCACAGGAAAACTGCCATGACTCCACCTCCAACCAGAGTTGCCAAGTCTGCTTATAATACAGTACGCGACTTTGGGCTTTTTTTAAGTCGCTTGAAATAATCACAGGTCGCGAGTTGCGTTTTTTTGGGCTTGTTTTAAAAAATATGGTCACTGACAAGCGACTTCGTTTTTTTACATTTATGGTCGCTATTTTCCCTAAATGTATTGATTGACACCGTCTGCTCACAGCCTTACAATAATATTAGTGCTGTAGTGTAATTCGCTCTGCTACAAATCCCCACATGGACCTATCCCGCCCCCTCCTCCCTCCCATTGGCAAAAAATTAAGTTAGAATTCCAAACGATGTTTCAAGTATCAACATTTATTTGTCAAATGCACCGAACAACACAGCGTCATCCTGAACAATTAAATTATTGTGACATGGCACCCGACAACTACGTAGTAAGAGTTAAGAAGAATATATAATCAAACATACAGCCAGACAAAAAAATAAAGCAACACTATACATAACACTATACACTAGCAGCAGTTTAAAAGGGTGTACTGTAAACTAGCAGCAATTAATTATAGAACATTATAGATAAGGCAAGTATGGCAGTAATATATATAACAATGTAAACTAGCAGCAATTTGGTAGAATTATTGAATATTATAGATACATATTTTTGTAATAAGTTTATGAATGGTGGCATAGTACACTACAACTATGTGGCGAGAATTAAGAAAATATATACTCAGCAAAAATATAGCAAGAAGAGAAAGCAATAATATACATAACACTGTACAGTAGCAGCAGTTTAGAAAGAGTAATGCAAACTAGCAGCAATTTTGCTAGTGGTATTGAAATTATAGATATTGCAAGTATGGCAATAACATACATAACAACATAAACTAGTATTCATATTTGAAAGAGTAGGATGGGGAGTATGAACTGTATGGTAAAAGTATTGAATATTATAGACACTTAGCACATAGTACAGCAGTGTTGAGTAATCATTGATGACATTAGTTGACATAGCACTAGATACACGTCCACAAACGATGCCGCCAACAAAGTGGTCTATGGCAAAAAGTACAACAAAGACTGTGTACATCAAGTGGTCGGTGATGACACTAAAGCCCTGTGCAGATACTGCAAAGCAGAATCTATTATTACAGTTTATAACAGAAAACAAGCATAACATAGCCTACGCATATTTAGCCTACTAATAGTAGTTACATGTTTCCACCGCGTTTCCACTGGTGCTTTACCCCGGTACCAGGGCTACACCGGTGATTTATGCTAATGTTGACTCCAGACCTTTGTGTTTCCACTATACATTTGGTAACAAGGACTTAAGGAGGGGCTCACGTGGGGAGGGAGGAGTAAACTGTCAACGCGATTTGGTTTTCCGGTTACGAAAAATAAAAGGCGATATTTTTTGGTCGTAAAATTAACAATAAGGCCATGCTCAGTTTGTTTACAATACGGCGTTTGAACTTAATAAAACACATTTCTTCCTCAAACTCCTGCGACCGGCTCCTTCTCCACCTACACTCGTGACACTGCAACTAAACCAGTTTAATAAATATTTGGTCAAAACTATCTACCTTAATAGAAGCTTTGGGAGAAATTTGAGGTAATTTTGTGTTATAAGTTCTGCAGGCTACGTCTCCGTCTGAGCACTCCGTTTTTCTATTGAGTCAATGGCATCGTATCACCTTCGGTCTTTCCAACTCTTTCCGTTCTGAGTCTTTGCTTTCCTGTACTGTTGCTTTATTTTCTTTATTTTTTATCAGGGATCTGTTTTTTAAATCGGATGAAAACCATTACAAGAAGCCTAAAGCAAACAATACACATCCCCATTCGAATAGAACAACATGCCGCGTTTTCACACCACGTAACGCGTCAATCCGCAAACCCCGCCCTAAATCCTAAAGTCGGGGGCTTGGCACCGAGTGAGAGCCGGGCTACTCGGCCATGGCCTAGTGGCCGACTGGCCCTGGCCCGTGTCAGTGGAAACAGAAAAAAATCTGGACTTTAGGGTAAAACACCAGTGTTTGGCACCAGTGGAAACGCGACATTAGTGCTCCTGTCCTCTCCTTTTCCATGTCTTCTCTCTCATATTCTGCTTGCAGGTGATCAGAGATTAGTGGATAGTGCCTGCCCTCCATATGCGTTGTTGACATTTGATTATTTTTTTAAAATAATTCTTTGCTTGTATACAATATTGGGCTTATGGAGTTCATTGAATGAACTCCAAAAATTTTCTTTTATATTGACAAGCTTTGAACGTGGCAAATCAGAAGTAAACTAAATCTGGTTAACATGGTCACAGACCCTGTTTGAAAAACAGTGAAAAGGTAGAATAGAATTATCGCCCTGCAGTATAAAAGATGACATAACTGCAATTTTCTGTTAGATTTAAGCGTATACACCTAACATTTCAACACCAACACATTTAAAACAACCAACATAACCCCTCCATCTCGATTAAAAGGTATAAATAATTGCTTTATTAATTGCTGGCTATAATACCACGCCGCCTGACTCAAGAGTAGCCTACTGTAGGCTACACAAGGCAGCATTTATACTGGAAATACTAATTTTTTGCAAAATAGGCTATCAGAGTGCAGAATATTACAGTGGGTGCATTTACATGTAAACTAATATTCTGATAAACCGACTAAGGTTAATATTACCAACAATGTAAATGTTGGTCATATTTTCAAACAATAACTGAATTCATTATATCAATTTTGAGAAAAACTAATATGTATTGCTCAGGATTTCTAAAGCATGGAAAATCTCAAATGGTTCTCCAAGTAAAGATCTCAATGATCTATAGGGAATAAAACTCTTACGCCGGCCTTAATTTTATCACAAAATTGTCACTTATCAAACTGTGTAATGCATTTTGGAACTCTTTATCTCTAATTTAAACTTAAACTTAATAATTGCATGTAGCTATTTAGTCTAACCATTTTAGTTTGTGAGTTATACGGTCCAGAAAGACTTAAAAATGTTACATTTAGCTTGTAGAATTTTCTTCCAATAGATGACTCCCAAAGAGTAGCAGAGATTACAAGAAACCTGGGAGAGAAAAATGTGAAGGACCTCCAGATGAATGTGAAGTTCCTCGATTGTTGAAGACGGAGGTTTTAAGGCAGGGCGGCCCAACCCTGTTCCTGGAGTTCTCTTCAAACCCATTATGTGACTAACCCGGTTAAGCTTTTCAACCAGCTAATTATTAGATTCAGGTGTACTAAATTAGTTGGAGATAGAACCTACGGGACAATTGATCTCCAGGAACAGGGTTGGGCAGCCCTGTTTTAAGGTATTTGTAAAGTCCCTTGATTGGTACTACAAAATCCCAAGCCGCAAAACGGGGGTACAATTGCAGACCTGTATAAAGACTGTCAAGACATAGTAAGGGCAACTTTACAACATGCAGACAGTGCTGTTCTCACAACAGAAATTTGGATTCCTTTCCTTTCATTACAACCGGCAAATATGTACACAAGACTTTTAAAAGTATCGCTATAGGTATCGGGATACCATTGTTGGTATTGATATCGGATTGAAAAGAAAATCAGTGGTATCGCCCATCTCTAGCGTGAGCAGTAACTTTGGTCTTAATACATTGCAGACTGCAAAAATGGTTAGAAAGCTTGGTAGGCTGCTTCTGTTTAACATTACTACTTTGACCAGTGCAATGTATGCCAGTTAGCCTATAGAAAAACCCAGAGGAGGAAAAAGACCAGGTGTTTTTGTAGGTTACAAAAACAGTGCGCCTTATGTGTCTCACGGGGATAATGAGTTGATTTCAACACCAGTGCGTAGGTCCAAACCGAGAGGAGTTTGGGGAAAATACGATTGCTTAAATTATGAGTCTGGTCCTATGCACTGGCACTGAAATTAACCCATTTCAATGCAACAACTCCTGGCACAGACGCACAAAGAGGCGCTGTTCTCGTCTTATAAAATCATTCTCTGGATGGCTAACACACTTTGATTCACTCTTGTCCAATCTAAAGTCTTCCGTGTTTTCACGTCACCTTTTGGTGTCGCCTCAGCTCGGTTGGAACCTTGACGAAGCAGGTAAAAAAAAGTATCTGGTATCAGGTACTATCCCAACTTTTGGCCAGTGGAAAAGCAAAAAAGCCGAGCCGAGCTGGTACCATGCAGTGGAAAAGCTCTCAAAGCAGGTATAGGCGAGGTGAGTTGAGTCGGTACCATGCAGTGGAAAAGCGCCATATAATCATACTGTATATCTGAAATGTATATGTACTCTCACTTAAACTATGTATAATCATTGCGTTTTGAATGTATGACCAAGGTACAATCAAATGCATCAAAAAAAGAGAGCTTTGATGGTTCTTTTTATTAAAGTTTCTAGAACTTGCACCACCAATATTTAATGAAGTAGCTTGTAGGGCAGATTGTTAAATAATGGTGGAGAATTGGGGAAGGAACCGCCTAGGGATTAGCATAATGGGATGGACAGGTAATGATAGGCAAGATGCTACTGTGTAAGAGTGTGTCCCCGAGGCGGGGAGGAAAGTTGTTCTGCAGACCAGCTCGGCTTTATGACCAATAAAGTCTATTTTTGGACTCACCAACTCCTGAGTTGTTTCAGCTTTTTAATCATCTGAAAGAGGGAATATTTCCACGACACGTGTAACATATCTTATACTAAGGTGGCATGTTTGTTGGTTTCGGTTTTAGTTTTCAACAGGATTTGGCTTTGTTGTGTCTTGTCGTTGCTTGCATCTTGGTTGCATATTAAGTGGATGCTATTTTGGGGCTTGATGTTAGTGGATGCTATTTTGGGGCTGTTTTCATTGATTCCTGTTGGTTGGTAGATTGCACTCCCACTAGCATTGCATCAGGGCACATGGTTTGTAGGTACACTGATTGGGGAATGGTGTAGTTGTTGAAGTGAACTGCTCATGTTTCTTGTAGACTATTATGCAGATTTTCTGTATTTTGGTTTATACAGTCATCTTTATTCAGTTAGTAATCTTTTGCTGCAGAATTTCGGTTGGTTATTTTCTCCATGTGGACCACACATATGTCAATTGATACCATGTAGAATGGTATTAGGTGCACTGCAGGTTTGGCTCCACTGAGGGTACTCAAGATTCCTTTGGTTCTTATGGCAGCTTTCTTGGCTTCTGCAGCCAATAGATTAGCATGCTGCAAGATTTAGCTCAGGGTTTCTACTGGGGCCAATGCTTCCTGACACACTACCATCCCAAAGAAAAAATGGAAGCTTGCCATAACCTCAACAAATTCTCTGCTTTGGTGCCACATGAAAAATGTAGCTAATGCACTACAATAAAATAATACCTTGCTAGTTTGAGAGGTTGATCATTCTACCATCCTAATCCTCTAACTTATTGACCTTGAGTCCATGTCTGTCTGCATGTCCTCTGTCTGTCCTGCTTCATATTTGTTTGTTTGCCGTTTGGCTGCTATGTCCCTGATGAGCAAGGAAACCCCTTTCAGCCAACTTCCATTTATTTATTTCAGAATCCCACTTTAAATAAGTCATTCATGTATTCTTTCTTGCTTAAATTGTTACCTATTTGGATCCACCAGGAACCCCATGACACAGGTCTGTTTCACAGCCGTCTGATTCATCATGTTCTCCAGTTACTGGTCATCTCATTTGACTTCTTACCTGCCAGTCAAATCATTAAAATTAGCTAATGTTAGTTAACTAGCCAAACGTTTACACAGCCGTTTGAGAAGGATGTCGGGTTTGTGCTTGCTCATAAATTCCTGTCAGGCTGCTAGTTAGACTAAGTTACAGTTCTCCTAGTCTCACGAGGCCGCACCTCCAATCTTGTCTGGCCTCCTTGGAGGTCTGTAAACTTGTCGATTAAAAAAGAAATGCTGCTTACTCTCAGCGGCAAGATATCAATTGGATGTCAGGGTTTTTCCTGGCTCAGAATGGGCCTTTGGGGGGGGTGACTACGCACGACAGTAAGCATGATCGGTCCGTACATGGTAAAGGCAATCAGTTACCTAATGACAGAAATCTATGCATTTTCTTGTTATTTCTGATCATTTAATAAACATAAATGTTGATCATGCTTGAATAAATGAAATCCCATTAACAAAACTGGTTAAAGAAAATAACTTTATTACAACATTGAATGGGGGGAGGGGAGTGAGTTTGAGGGACAGGGGTGTGGGGTTGGGAGAGGCAGTCAGTTGCAGAGGTCACATCCTGCTTCAGAGTATTTAACCCTCTTTGTATTAACTAAATAAAAGGATCTGACAAGGCCATGGTAGTCTATAGGACTGGCCGATATGACCTAAATTCAAAATCACAATTAATTGAACATTTTACCTCAATTACGATTAATGAACGATTATTTTGATTTTTGTTTAGTTGTTTTTGCTTTGTTTTATAATGTGAAGTTTACATTCTAAAATTGTAATATCAAACACATTGTAACATTGAGAAAGGTGCTATATTAAGTTTTTTATTGTTGTCACGGTATTTATTTATTGTGCTGAAGTAAAATATTATTTATATAGCACCTTTTTAAACATGTAACAAAGTGCATATCAGCACAGAAAATAAAAGAATAATAAAAAAGTCAGACATTATTTACGACACATACAAACAAACACAGAATATACCACTTAGTCACCACCCAGATATCCCCAATTAGATTATTGAATATTATAGCATTGTGTCTGTTAAGCTGATGTGCACTTACCGATTGCAAGGTGCAGTGCAGCCTGTGTCCAAAACACTGAGCTGTGCAGCTTTGATAACATTAGCGTCGTTATGGCGGCGAGGTTCTCTTCCGTGAGTACCCACGCCGAAAGCATATCTCTCAGTTCCTGTGCAAACATCTCTGACTTGTGATTGAGTGGAAAATATGCCGTCTCAAGGCATCTGTTGAGCAGCTTACATTCATCGTCAATGTAGAGCAAAGTAAGGCTCAACTATGGGTCCATCGTCCTACTTGACCAGAGATCAGATGTGGCTGCCAATTGCTGAACAGACTTCAGTTCAGCAGCTATCTTTTTATCACGTTTTGTACATGCTGGGCAGCGCAGTTTAGGAAAAATATGGGCGCGATGGCACAGTGTATCTTCTGTCGAGAGTTTTAACAAGGTGCTTAAACCCACTGTGCTCCACTGTAGCTATGGGAGCAATATCCTTCGCGATGCAGTGACAAATGGCGTCAGTTATTTCTTTCCATCTTCTTGAATCCTTTTCATAATGTGTAGCATTTGTAAATGCGTGTGTTATCGACACCTGCTTTGTGGAGGCACTAGTTGCTGGGCGCTTGTCAGTCTCTTTTTTGAGCCAAGTACTCTTCATTTTCGGTAACGTGATTGTGCTCCAAGTGTGGAAACAGATTGGTGGTATTACCTTTGGTCGCTGCAACTCTTTGTCTGTGTTTACATTTGACTTCATTTTGTTAGGTGTCATCTTTACTGAAGCCAAAATGTGTCCAAACAAAGGACACTGCGTTTTTCTTCGGTACAAGTTGCTCAGTTAACTTCGCGTTTGAGTTCTCCGTGTTGATTCCATGCCGCTGACTGGATGGGCCGAGTCAGGTGACTATACACGCGGTAGTATGTTTTTAAGGGGAACGTATTAACAGGAAAAAACGAAATAACCGACTTCGGGAAATTACGTCGGTTAGAGGATCTCACTAGTCTTTGTTTTATGCTCTGCTTGTTCAACAGTTGTTTGATAAATTGCTGTTAAACACATTCGAAGAGGATTTGAAATTCTATAATTCGTAACATTTTGGCGCGGGTGATTTTCCTTTGGCGCTCACTAAAACCTCTTTGGGGGGCGCCAAAAATTCCTCTATGCAGGAAAAACCCTGGATGTTAGTTTTCCAAAAAACCAAGTACCTCTGACTGCAGTGTGCAGTTCCGGGCGTGGATCAATGTGGGTGGAGTCAAACGTTTGGCCCGCCCACATTGGACCCGGCCAATCTTTTTTTGTCCATCTGAGGTTTGACAGTCACACACTGAATACAAACACACACGTTTGTGCATGGCACATGTTGAATACAAACATAGTTCATTTTTTATGATAGTAAGAAATATTACGTTAAGTGATACCTGCCAGAACATGTAACCTCTCGAGCAAAGGTTACACTCTGCTCCACGTCTTTCCCATCGCTCTACTCTACCACTATTCGCTCACAGGAAAAATAACTGACACTCCAAATTTGCTCCATTCATTTTGTTTAGTCATAATTAAAACAAAATCTGTCAATTTTGTGATTAAGAATGTTGAGTGTTCTTTTTCATACAGTTAGGTCCAAAAATAATTGGACACTGACACAAGTTTTGTTATTTTGGCTGTTTACCAAAACATATCAATGTTACAGTTAAATAATGAATATGGGCTTAAAGTGCAGTCTCTCAGCTTTAATAAGAGGGTATCACATCCAATTTGGAGGAAGGCTTTAGGAATTATAGTTCTTTAATATGTATTCCCCTCTTTTTCAAGGGACCAAATGTAATTGGACAATTGACTCAAAAGCTGTTTCATGGACAGATGTGGGCTATTCCTTCATTATTTCTTCATCAATTAAGCAGGTAAAAGGTCTGGAGTTTATTCCTGGTGTGGCATTGGCATTTGGAAGCTGTTGCTGTGAACCCACAACATGCAGTCAAAGGAGCTCTCAGTGCAAGTGAAACATGCCATCCCATAGGCTGCAAAAAAATAACAAATCCATCAGAGAGATAGCAGGAACATTAGGAGAGGCCAAACCAACAGTTTGGTACATTCTGAGAAAAAAATAATGCACTGGTGAGCACTGCAAAACAAAAAGGCCTGGACATCCACGGAAGACAATAGTGGTGGAAGATCATAGGATCCTTCCTATGGTAGAGAAAAAACCCTTCACAACATCCAGCCAAGTGAAGAACACTCTCCAGGAGGTAGGCATATCATTATCCAAGTCTACCATAAAGAGAAGACTTTATGAGAGCAAATACGGAGGGTTCACCACAAGGTGCAAACCATTCATAAGGCTCAAGAAGAGAAAGGTCAGATTAAACTTAGCAAAAAAACATATAAAAAAGCCAGCCTAGTTCTGGAACAACATTCTTTGGCCAGATGAAACTAAGATCAACCTATGCCAGAATGGTGGGAAGAAAAAAGTATGGAGAGGGCTTGGAACGGCTCATGATGCGAAGCATACCACATCATCTGTAAAACATGGTGGAGGCAGTGTGATGGCATGGGCATGCATGGGTTCCAATGTCACTGGGTCACTAGTGTTCATTGATGATGTGACAGAAGACAGAAGCAGTCGGATGAATTCTGAAGTGTATAGGGATAAATTGTCTGCTCAGATTCAGCCAAATTCAGCAAAGTTGATTGGACTAGGCTTCACTTTACAGATGGACAAAGACCCAAATCATACTGTGAAAGCAACCCAAGAGTTTTTAAGGGCAAAGAAGTGGAATATTTTGCAATGACTGAGTCAATCACCTGATCTCAACTCGATCGAGCATGCATTTCACTTGCTGAAGACAAAACTTAAGGCAGAAAGACCCACAAACAAATAACAACTGAAGACAGCTGCAGTAAAGGCCTGGCAAAGCATCACAAAAGAGGAAACCCAGGGTTTGGTGATGTCCATGTGTTCCAGACTTCAAGCAGTCATTGCCTGCAAATGATTCTCAACAAAGTATTAAAAATGAACATTTTATTTATGATTGTGTAAATTTATCCAATTACATTTGAGCCCCTGAAATAAGGGGACTGTGTATGAAAATGGTTGCAATTCCTAAACGTTTCATAAGATATTTTTATTCAACCCCTTGAATTTTAGCTGAAAGTCTGCACTTCAATTGCATCTCGTTTGTTTCATTTCAAAGCCATTGTGGTGGCGTACAGCGCCAAAATTATGAAAATTGTTTCAGTGTACAAATATTTTTGGACCTAACTGTTTAACCAAGCCATACAGTATTTTAATGAAGTCTAGCTTGTTTTTTTAACAACATGAAAGGATGAGGATACAAAGTATTTATTATGTGTCTATCAGTCTATTAGCCAAAACGTATATACCCAAACAAGTACCACTATATAATTCGCTTATTATTAATTTTATACGACAACAAAATAGTAAAGCATTTCCGATACACAATGACTGGCAATCAGATGCTCAGCATTTTTAAACAACATTTTGCCTATACAATGTATAAAATAGTACATTTACTTGCTTTGAATTCAATTAAATTGAAACGAAAAAAGCCGTATCAGCACGCAGCTAAAAAGGAACAAAAAATATATTCTATCAATGGACTACATGTCAAGAAATTGCAAATCGCATGCTTTCAATTATTAAGCGCTTAGCATTTAACTAGCATATACATTGCGTATATTGCTGTAAAAACAAAACTCTAAAACTGACTTGAAATTAAATAAAAACGCTTTGCTAAATGTCTGTCTACAGTAACTCGGAAAACACTTTCAGAAAGACGAGTTTGGCCAGAGTCTGTGGCTTCAGGATGATGTTATGGTGCATGATGCATTTCTTATAATTTCTGTACTTCTCTACCATAGCAACCACAGCTCCTTCTGTGTCCAGCGAGGACCGTTGCAGCTGTGTAAAGTACGAGTGGTCGCCTTTGTCTCTGAACTGGTTATGCACCTGATCATCCCTTATCACCCACTCAGTTTTAAATCTACGATCCAAGACTGAAGCTGGGACAAGAAGCTTATCTTAAAAGTACCGCGTGTAACGAGTGGAAACATTCTCTTATAGTGTAGTTTTTCAATAATATTATAGCTTATCAAAAGATAACACAACTACTACCACATTTAATGTGTGTATGTGAATTATATATTCAGCTCCGGAAAAAAATAAGAGACCACTGCAAATTGAACCCTGTTCAATTTGCAGTGTTCCTCACTCAAAACTTTCCTTTTCAACATTTTTGGAAAGGAAAGAAAAAGGTGCAGTGGTCTCTTATTTTTTTCCGTAGCTGTATATACAGCTGTATATACACCTTTTTCTTTCCTGTCCAAAAAAGTTGAAAAGTAAAGTTTTGAGTGAGGAACAGAGGCGTTCAATTTGCAGTGGTCTCTTAATTTTAACTCTTCTGTTCCTCACTCAAAACCTTCCTTTTCGACTTTTTTGGAAAGGAAAGAAAAGTGCAGTGGTCTCTTCTATAGGCCTATAAGATAAATGATCATATCAAAACGGAAACTTACTGTAAAAGTTAGACTAGTACCTTCGGGCATGATCAAAAATACCCAATCAAAATTTAAGAAAACAAATGCAACTAAAATTAACTACACATTTTAATCCTTAGCTACAATATAGCTACCTACTTTGTTCCTTTCTGATAGCATGTGCACGTTTTCCATAATGATTTAGTTGTGGCTACTACATCACTGCACTCCCTCTCCTGCATGTTCTTGGTTCTCCTCATTTCTGTAAGTTACCTTTATTTTGCACCAATGGGTGTTATCAGTTTCTTTATTAAATTATTGAGTAAACTTCATGAAAGCTTAAGCAACAAGGTTTATATTTGTATCTATGTAGGATATGTTCGATTGAGATTCGCTTTCATTGACACCTTCGTGAAACCTCAGCTTGTGTGACCTTGAAGGAGACGGGAAGGGGTCGGGTTAAACGCGTTTGACTCCGCCCACATTGAGCCCGGCCCCAAACTGCACACTGCAGTCAGGGGCTTCTCGAAAAAAATCGACTCACAGGCTTGTTGAAGGCGGGCTTAGCGTGGTTTCACTATATGTTTGAACAAGATAGAACAACTTTTCCTGAAAGTTTTTAGTTCACACCTATCAGAGAAGAAGCAAAGGTGGAGGAGCCACACACCTCTTAAGCCATCATTCAGCATCACCGGTCCTATTATATCTTCTAAAGCGGGTGTGTAATCCAGTCGCAATAACGACAATTCACCAAGGAAAAGGTTATAATTGTTTCTTAAAGACTGATATGGTTCACCACAAACGTGACATACCTCCACAGATTTCAATGGGCAAAAATCTGGTGTTTTTGCTGCCATCTTCACTTAGCTAGCTACTTTTGCACTGAAGGCATTATTCTCATGAGCACCTGTATAAGCCCCTTCCAAGCAATGAATTTGATTGGGTTAACGTGTTTTGAGATGTTACTGCCTAAAACTTTTTCCCACCCCTTTGCAGCAAAAATCCTATAGGTATTCCCCAGGCCTAGCAAGAAGACAGGCCTACTTTAAGAGGCTACAATTCACCTCACCCTGCACCCTAAGTTAACACCCCACACCATAGCAAGCTTACCTCCTCGTCTTTCTGTCTCTTTCTGCAAACATTAGCTAGCTCTGCTGATAACAATCTAGCTAGTAAATAGTTTTGTAGCTAACATTACATTCAATTTAAGAAAATTTGAATAATATCTATAATTTAAAAAAAATGCCACTAATTTTAAATAATGTTGGCTTGGCTTGTTCCATCATTTTTCCTGGTCTATGTACTAGGTACAATAGTGACATTTGGCTGTGGAACAGGATGAAATATCCTGCCTTAACAATGACAAACTATTGACCCATTGTAGCTATAAACCATAAATAACTTATAATATAAATGAATCATGCTAAACAATCATTATCTAGCCTACCTTATTAATAATGTATTGGCAATACGACCACACCTGTCTGCCCCCTACTGGCCAATAGTAGTAATTGTCCCTCAATAACACAACATTTGAGAACTGACATTTTCATTGTGTAATTTATCCCCATTACAAAGAATAAAAACAGTATCTCACAGAAATGAGTACACCCCTCACATTTTTGTAAATATTTGATTATATCTTTTCATGTGACAACATTGAAGAAATGACCCTTTGCTACAATGTAAAGTAGTGAGTGTACAGCTTGTTTAACAGTGTAAATTTCCTGTAAATATGAATGAATCTATCATTAGATTAGATTAGATTCAACTTTATTGTCACTGAACAAGTACAAGTACAAATACAACGAAATGCAGTTAGCATCTAACCAGAAGTGCGAATAGAAGAGGGCAGAAATTTACGTATTAAGTATATGTATATTTGTGCAATGGAGTCAAATGCAGTACAAATGGCAACACTAAATGTGCAATTAAGGCAAATAGAGGAGGGCAGAAATATGTACAAGTATTAAGTATAGTGTATATTACAAGTGGGACAAGTAGTTGTGCGGGTACAAATGCCAATTCAAAATGTGTAATCGAGGCACATGGAAGGAGTAAGGTAGCATGGGCCACCGGGATGCGGAGATAGCAGCAGTGAGGTCCCTGAGGTAGACATGTATATATAACAACTGAAAAATGCGAGTACGATGGCAATTCTAAATGTGCAATGAAGGCAAATTAAATTTGCAAGGTGCATGTGCAACTGATATGCAGGGATAGCAGCAGTGAGGTTCCCGAGGTAGACATGTACCTGTAAAAACTTCCATTATCAGACTTTGCAAGGCATTGTCAGAGTCCAATAGTACAAAGGGAGTAGTGCAACAAGGTCCATGAGACGCAGGGGGGGTATGCTTAGTTATGGGTCACAGAGTTCAGCAGGGTTGCAGTGGATGGAAAGAAAATGTTCTTGTGCTTGCTGGTGTGGGAATGAAGAGACCTGTACCACCTGATGGTAGGAGGGCAAACAGTTTGTGGCACGGATGTGAAAGGTCCCTGATGATGCCATGTGCCTTGTGCAGACACTGCTTGCGCTTAAGGTCTACGATTGCTGGGAGCTGGGTGCCAGTGATGTGCTGGGTGGTTTTCACCACCTGTTGCAGGGCCTTCCGCTGGGCCACAGAGCAACCACTAAACCACACTGTAG